>CM021102.1:158587968-158648999 GCA_007115665.2 Sequoiadendron giganteum
CTAGCCCCTCTACCACCTCCACCACCACCATCACTATCATCCCCACTGCTACTGTCACCGCTGCTGCTCTCAGTACTGCTACCTAATCCAGTATCACCCCCACTATCCTCTGAACCCTCGGTAGCATCCTCCTCAATGGGTAACGATGTTGGCTCATCTAGAATAGTGACCACGGATGTGGAGTCAAAGCCAAAAATGCAGCGTACTCCTCTGTAATAGGTGCCTCCACAATGTCTTTACGCATGTCCCAAGCTAATGGCTGCAGTGCCCTGTATCCCTCTACTAAGACCTCGTATGACAGACAAGGCTCCCAATCCACTACATCACTATGTCGCCTAGCATAGTGGGCTACCCCTTGAGGCATACACTGAATGATGCCATAGTGCCTATACACTCGTCGTAGAAAAAACCTCTCCTAAACAAAGGGTGTCTGTTCAATCAGGTACATGGAATCACAGAGATACCCCAACACTGCATCATCCTCATCCCACTGCTCACAGTCTAAATATGGCCGCCAGACGACGCTCTTTGTATCATCAAAAAATTGTCTCCAATGTTCCAACTTACCCATCCAAGCCTGGGTAAGCCGACCTCTCTACCGAAACACATACGATCTGCCTACTGGTCTATCCATAACTAGAAATGGTCGAGCAATGGAAAAGTGCTCCCATGCCCACACCTGTAACAGGGTCACCCCTGTTGATAAACTACGTGCCACAAGGTATACGACTGAATGAAGGTCATGGTAGAGATGTGCTAGCATGCACATCCCCCACATGTATCTCGTACCATGTATGACCATGCTCTCTAGAATCCTACCCCAACCCACAAGGAATCCCTTTGACCTGTGATCAGGGCAAAGGAAACCTCCAATGAATCTAGCAAGCACTACTGGTAGTGAAGCGTATGCATCAGCAGTCATCCTCCATCGAACACTCGAACCTGCAATGTGTTGATCCTGAAAAAATATGTGGAGAGCATCTCTCCCACCAGCCTCGTGAGAATCATATACTACGATCTCTCCCATAAATGGTATGCGCAGAATCCACCACACATCCTTAGGTGTGACTGTCATCTCACCAGTAGGTGAGTGAAAGGTATTGTGGTCACTATGTCACCTCTCAGCCAAAGCAGTAAGAAGACCCTGATTAATCCTAATTTGGGGCATGTCTAGTAAACTCGAAAGGCCACATAGATCTATGACCTGAATCTCATCTGGAGTCAGATGCGGTATCAACTCGGTCATCCAAGTAAAATGCTCTCACATCTGGAGATTACCCAGACACTCCTATCATCATGAGAAAATTTAAAATTAGTACACTATGTCAAGAAATCAAAAGTCATTCTACTATCAAGTCTAATAAAAAATTGGTATGAATTTTTTGATCAAAATTCATGAACAAACATCAACAAATCTCACCTATCATGAGGTTCATCAAACATTATCTAATCTTGCCTATCATGAGGATCATCATAAATAGGATTATTCTCACCTATCCTGAGAGTAACTCTTATTTAATCATCAAATCCATCATCAGGCATTTGGATTATCAATCATACCAATCCGAAGAATGGACATGATTGGAATTGACGAAATCAAGGTTAACTAAGTCAAAATCTGCAATTCTAACATGGACATACTAAAATAGGCATCCAAAGTGCTAAATTTAAAAAGCACTACTTTATCAATTGGATGCGCTAAAATAGGCATCCAAGGCGCTATTTTATTTGAAGTGCTATAACAGGCCACCGAAGCGCTACTTCACCCTAAGCGTTGTTTTACCGCATCAATGCACTAAAAGAGTCCATCAAAGCGCCCCTTTATCAAAAGCGCTATAACAGACCATAAAAGTGCTAATTTACCAAATCAAAGCGCTAGAATATTCTAGGTGCTAAAATTCAGCATCGATGCACTAATTCAACCTATCTAAGTGCTAATCTATGAAAGTACTACATTATCCTACGAAAGCGCTAGAGAAAATAATGCAAGTGCTAAATCTCAAAGCGCTACTACAACTAATCAAGGCACTACACCAGAGTGAAAGCACTACAGTGCAACTTGGATGCACTAAACTAACTAAAAGATGCAAAAACCATTAAAAAGCATAAAAAAAAAATTACACAAAAATCGAGGAGGATTATGAGTACATACTAGAGGTCTGTACACGGCCGGCTACTGGTGACATCGAACACGCTCGAAATGGTGAGTATGGTAAGGGATTGGCATCTTGCTCTAGCTGGCTGAAAATTCTCTCTCACAAGAATTTGTAACTCAAAAAGTACAAATGACTTTCAAAATGACATTTTGGACTATATATAACTTTTGAAAAGGGGTTTTGGTGGGTTTTTAATTATATTTTGATTGATTTTATCCATGAAATTAATTGAAAGACATCTACGGGCTGTATTTTTCTTCATCATTATCAGGAGATAAATTATTTATTCATTAAATCATCAGCAAATCATCTTGAAAATTCAAAAACTCTAAAAAATATATATATAAAAAAAATCATCAAATCATTAATTTATCTCCCGAGGGGGCATATTATCAGCAATCATCTGAAAATCAATATCTAGGGCATGTTTGGGGCACACGAAATTATTTTTTATCATCAATCTTGGCAGTAGTAGCAAAATTTTCTTCAAAGCAACGCGTAAACGCATCACTTCAAAGAGGGGCAAAATGTATACACCTAAAAATGGTCTGGAGAATTCCGATTAATTAAATATAAATTATTTGATTAATTATCCTAATTTCCTCTACTGTTTGAATAAATAGAATTATTTATTTATATAGTTCACATCCACATCACATTTAAATTCTTTAAATTCTTCTAATCTTAATTAAATAAACAAAATTAAATACTTTATTTTATTTAATTATCAATTCACCTATTTTATTCTATCGCATAAATCTTAAATTAATGAAATAAAGATTAAACACTTTATTTATTAATTGTTGTATTCTTTTGTTTAATTTAATAAACAGCTTCTATAGTTTGTTTTATTAAATTATTTATCCCTCTTTTGCTAATTTAAATAAATCAAAAATATTTAAATTAAGGCATAAGGAATATTCCATCTATATTTCCTCAAAATCAAATTAGATATCCTATGTCTAGTTTATGTCAAAATTAATTGATTGGAACTTCACGGGAAGAATTGGAGACAAATTGCAAATTTATCTCTCAATCCTCCTCCATCAATCTTTCCTCTTCTCTTGCCTGGTGTTTTCATGGGTAGAGACAATCTCCAAAATTCTCGCAATCTCCTCCATCTTTCACCATTCAATCCTCCAGATTGAATCCAAGCCTCTCATTGCCATCCCTATGCATTTCTATAGCCAGGAAATCTATAAATAAAGCCTCATTGAACAAAGAAAAGGATCTCAGGTTATCAAGTTTACTCTGCAGAAATTCATCCAGCATCAAGCATCAAGCATCAAGCATCTAGCATCCAAGCATCAAGAATTCATATCATGGCTGCCTCTTGTAGCTGCATTGATCAGTTTTCATGTCAATTCATATTGCATTAGTTTCTTTTGATTATATACATATTATCAACATCCTTCTCGTTATCTAAATTGTCATTTTAACAATCATAATGCTCACACGATCTGAGAGCCACAGTGATTTAATAAATCTTTGGAGATAGAAAGCAATATGACGCTTTTAGTAGATTATTATTTTGAATTAGTTTAATTTTATTTGTCTTTGATATAATGTCATATTAAGAAGTGTTTTGTGCTTTACACCTTATTCACACTTACAATTAGAATTGATTAAGGTTAGAAGTAAAGTAATTTTATACAACTAATTCACCCCCCTCTCAGTTGTCTTGTTCATTTCAACAATTGGTATCAGAGCTCTGGTTCCTCAATAAAAATCTTAATTTCTTGAGGTATATCAGATGGTGCACAAGTTGCAAATCCCTATTTTTGATGAAGTTGATTACAATGACTAGAAAGTGTAGATAAGAGGTTACCTAGTCTCTCTTGGTTTCAATACTTAGAAAGCTATAGAGACAAAGTATGTTGAACCATCCACTATTCCTTCCTCTATAGATGAGATTTCTACTTATGAGGAGAATGAAAAGGAGAGGTATGTTATCTTCAATGCTCTATCTAAAACTGAAAGGACAAAATTTATCTCTTTAGGCACTACTTATGAAGTATGGGAAAAATTGAAAGATATTTATGAAGGATACTATAGAGTAAAATTGGTAAGGAAGCTAACAGCTAAGTGCAAATTTGAGAACTTGAGAATGGAAGAGGGTGAAGATATTGTGAGTTATTAATAGAGAGTTGAACTTTTAGCAAATGAGATCATGAATCGAGGTGGTACCATGTCAGATGAAGATGTAATTGAGAAGATCCTGATGACCCTACCAGAGAATTACAGTGACAAGGTCTCTGCTATTGAAGAATCATATGATCCAAAGACATTTACTAAGGAGTAGCTATTTGGCACCTTGACTGCATTTGAGATGGGAAAATTTTCAAGAGAAAAGGAGAAAGTTGAAACATCCTTTAAAACAATAAAGATAGGAGATGACTCAGATGATGATAGTTCAAAAGAGTTGGAAGAAAACTTTACAAGGAAAATGAAGAAAGGTACTGGTAAATACAAAGGTATGTTTCCCTTTAAATGTTTCTGTTGTGGAATTTTTGGTCATTATGCCTCAAGATGTCCAAATAGAGCTACACACAAGAAGAACAAAGATAATAATAATAATAACTACAGAGACAAAAAGGACAAGAAGTTCAATAAATTGTATTATGTTAAAGAAGATGCAAAAAAAATTGATGATGAGTCTGACTTTGAGGAAGATAAAGATGAATTTTTATTTCTAGCGCTAGAAAGTAAATTTGTATATGTTGACCATGGAAGATGTGCAAGGGAATCTAGTTCAGAGAGAAAGAAGGTACTTTGGTGACTATTTTTCATGATAGAAAAGATGAAGACTATTGGGTAATTGATAGTGGATGTTCAAATCACATGAATGGAGATAAAAGTAAGTTCACTAAACTTGAAAAGTATGATGGAGGAATAGTTATGTTTGGAAATGATTCTGGTGCTAAGATTGTTGGGAAAGGAACAATTAGTTTTGATGGAAAACATAATATTGATGATGTCTATTATGTTAAGGGTTTAAGGCATAATATTTTGAGTGTTGGGAAAATGTGCAGCAAAGGATTTAAGCTTGTGTTCTAGGATAACACCTATTATATTTGAAAAGGGTTCGAAATTATGGTAGCAGTGGGAAGAAGAACTCATGGAAACATCTATCAGCTTAAGAGTGGTGATGGATAGTGTTTTGTTTAAAAAATTAATGAAAGTTGGTTATGGCACCGGAGGATGGGATATGTAAATTTTGAAAATCTCATCAAGATCAGTTTAAAAGAAGTTGTCAAAGATCTGCCTAGAATCACAAATCCTACAAATTAAGTTTGAAAAAGTTGCCAGTTGGTAAAACAAACAAGAAGCAACTTTAAGGGAAGAGAACAATAATCTACCAGAATGTTGTAATTGATTCATATAGACCTTTGTGGTCCTACAAGAATACAAAGCCTTAATGGTGACAAGTATTTTATGCTCCTTATTTGTGATTACTCTAAGATGACATGGGTTACTTTTCTTAGAGAGAAAGCTCAGTCTCTTGATAGATTCAAAGTGTTCGAGGCAAGAGTAGAGAATAAGATAAATCTGAGAATCAAATGTTTAAGGTCTGATAGAGGTGGATAATTCACTTTTGGTGAGTTTAATGCATTTTGTGAACAAAATGGCATAAAGAGACATTATTCTGCCCCTACAACCCCCCAACAGAATAGAGTTGTGGAAAGGAAGAACCAGACTGTTCATGAGGCTACCAAGACAATGATGAAAGAAGAAAATGTTCCTGATATATATTGGAGAGAAGAAATCCACACTATTGTTTACATTCTTATCAGAGTTCATATTAGAGGTAACAACACTAAGACTCCTTATGAGTTATGGACTGGTAAGACTCCTACTGTTAAATACGTTAAAGTGTTTGGAAGCAGATGTTACATTAAAAGAGGTGATGAGAATCTTGGAAAGTTTGATGCTAGATGTGATGAAGGAATTTTTCTTGTATATTCAAATAATAGCAAGGCATATAGATGCTTCAATAAAAGACTAGGAAAATAGTTGAAAGTGCTAATGTAAAAGTTGATGAAGCTATGTATAGACTAGTAGAAATAAGTGAAGTTGAACCAGATGATCCTATCTGCGGGAAAATACAAGAAGAAGAAAAGGAAGAGAAGGAACAAAGTGATGAAGAGGAGATTCTAGAACCTTCACCTAAGACTCCTAAATATGTACAAAGAAATCATCTGGAGGGACAAATAATTGGAGACATAAGTGAAGGTGTAAGACAAGAAGCAAAGTGGTTGAGGTAAACATGTGTTTACTTTATAAGATAGAACCTAAGACTTTGAATGATGCATGCAAAGATGAGAGTTGGGTTAGAGAAATGAAAGAGGAATTGTAGTAGATAAAGAAGAATCAGACATGGGAACTAGTCCCTAGACTAGGAAACAGGAATGTAATTGGTTCAAAATGGGTATTCAAGAATAAGTTGAATGAAGATAGTGAAGTGGTAAGAAATAAAGAAAGACTTGTATGAAAATTTTATTCACAAGTTGAAGGAATATACTTTTAAGAAACATTTGCACCAGTGGAAAGAATGGAGGCCATTTGGATGTTCTTGGCATTTTCAACTCATAAAAACTTCAAAGTGTACTAGATGGATGCCAAGTCTGCATTCCTGAATGGAGAATTGGAAGAAGTGTATATGGAATAACCAAAATGATTTCAATTATCAAAAAAATCGAACATGGTATGCAAATTGAAAAAGGAAATGTATGGAATTAAATAGGCTCCCAGAGCTTGGTATGCAAGGCTGGATAGATACCTGACATAGCAAGGATACAACAAAGGGTCTGCAAACAACAATCTTTACTTCTAAGCTGGGAGAAGCAAAATTTTGATAGTTGTGGTATATGTGGATGATATTATCTTTGGTAGAAATGAAGGTATGTGTAAGAAATTTGCAGAGGAGATGCAAAAAGAGTTTGAGATGTCTATGATTAGTGAGTTGAATTTTTTCCTTGGTATTCAAGTGAATCAAACTGATAAGGGGATACTCATTTCACAATCTAAGTATGTTAAGGAATTGTTGAAGAAGTTTGGAATGGATGACTCCAAACCAGTTTGTACCCCTATGGTAATCAAATGTAAGCTAAGCAATGATGATGAATCCTCTAAAGTTTATCATAGCTTGTATAGATCTATGATTGGTGTGTTGGCAAAACAAGAATAGACAATTGAGATGGGGGGTGAATCAATTGTCATAGAATTAAGACTTATTTAACTTTAAACAACCTTTAATCTTAGATCTGATAATTAACAATGAAAGCATAAATCAACAACACATCAGAGACACATAAACACCAATATTTTTATATGTGGAAACCATGTTACGGGAAAAACCACAGTGGATGTTAGTCCACAAGATTATACCCTGTTAGAAGTATAATGAATGAAATGAATAGGGAATGCACATGCATTCAGGCACACTTCCTAGAGCTCACTGCTCAAAGGAAGGCTCACAGCCTTACATAAAGCAATCAGATTAAATCCATCTGATGAGGTTAAACTGATAAATTAGCTTCTACAAAATCCTAATGATAGTTTTGGTTAGGCAGAGGAAAACCTCTACACAATTTTCTCACACTCCTTCACACTCTTCTCTACACTTGAATGATTTGATCTTTATTCACACATGTACTTCACATACATGCATCGAGCACACACTAAGCATACACTTACAATGAAGAGATAATCACTCTTATATATCCATTATATGGATTTACATCAACAACTCTATCAGCCAAGAATTAAAAAAAAATTACAACTTTCGGCCTTAATACATGATGAAATCTTGATGCACATCAACCTAAGTCAGTAACAACATAGTGAGGACCTAAATCAACATCCTCAAACATGCCAAACAATAAAATATTAATCCTCATGGATCTGCAACACGTTACCACCATCATGTCGACCAAGAACATGAAAACTCGAGCACACATCAAAAAAATCTCTGATCATGATCACACCAAATAATGTGGACATACAAAAAGGATAAAGTATGATCTAGAATCATCCATGAATGTCACAGGAACATGCGCAACAACTGACATTGCCATAATTTGATCCTCTTCTTCCAAAAACACCTGCTATAGTAACAAAGTGACTGTAGGAATACAAAGCTTCATAACTTCCTCAATTCTTTATGTGTACCATTGAAACTTTCAAAAAGCATACTAGATAGGCTTGACAACAAACCCTTTAGTGCGTGACACCAGAAACTTAACGTACAAAAATTTTCATCACTCTAACCTTCTCAGCTTCACTGGTTGCTTGCAATATATTTATTACAATTTTCTCAATCTCCTCGACATATACAACCTTCAAAATCACCAATGCTAATAGTTTTGACATCAATGACAACCATGTATCAGCAACACAACCACCACATCCAACAATTTCACCCTTTGGCATTGATGGCAACACATGATGTGAAAAATAATACCATCAACACAACTGGTTGTTCACATACTTCTCTCCCTTTGATCTGCAGTTCTCCTCTCATAGATCTTCTCTCCCTTTCTTGAATCTTCCCCCCCTTACTTCAAGAGTTTTCAAATTTTTCTTCTCCCCCTTTGACATCAATGGAAAAGGTACACATGCTCTGATCCTCATATTTAGCACATCTGACCACTCCCCCTGAGTAGTAGCCACCACAACATCAATCTGGAATAGGATATGGCTATGAATTCATAGACTGATGCAAAGACCTGCATCACTTAGTTCTGATTAAGAGGGGAAATTTCCTCTAAGATACTCAAAAGTATCCTTAGGAAATGGCTTATTAAAGATGTCTACAATTTTCTCCTTTGTAGGTACATACTCCAGTCTAACTTCTTTGTCACTTAATTTATCTCTCAAGAAGTGATATTTGATGGATATATGCTTTGTCTTTGAATGCAACATTGGATTCTTAGAATATGGCAATGGGTTCTTCATACTCAATTCTGACATCTCTCAGGATCTTCTTCATCCACAATACTTGAGTACAACTATTTGCAGCAGCAATGAATTCTGCTTCAACAGTAGATAATGAAACAAAATTCTTCTTTTTTCTTAGAAAAGATACCAACTTCTTTCCCAAGAAGAAAGCACCACCACTAGTTCTCTTCTTTTTATCCACATCTCTTGTCCAATCTACATCAGTAAAAGCACTCAAGATAAGATCATCATCCTTAGGATACCAAAGACCAAAGTCAACTATCCCTTTTAGGTATCTGAAGATTCTTTTCACAATAGTCACATGAGACTCTTTTGGATCAGCTTGATATCTAGTAACCATGTATACAACATTAATTATATCTGGCCTAGTCTAAGTCAAATAGAGTAATCCACCAATCATTGACCTGTATCTTGTTTGATTTGCTTTAGGAGAATCATCATTTTATGTGAGTTTGCATCCGGTTACCATAGGTGTACCAACTGGCTTTGAGTCTTCCATGCCAAAATATTTTAGTAACTCTTTTACATATTTGGATTGGGATATAAAGATTTCATCTTCTAACTGAGTGATTTGTAATCCTAAAAATAATTTCAGTTCTCCAATCTGACATTTCAAACTCACTTTTCATTTCATCAGCAAACTTCATACACAAATCATCATCACCTTCAAAAATAATGTCATCAACAAAGACTTCAATTATCAACTCTTTATTCTGATCTAACTTGAAATACAGATTGTTGTCAACAGTACCTTTATTCAATCCAAGCTTCAAAAATTATTTATCCAACCTAGCATACCAAGCTCTAGGAGATTGCTTAAGTCCATATAGAGCTTTCTTCAATTGGAATACCATTTTTTCTTTGTCAGTTAGTTGAAATCCATCTGATTACTCAACATAGACTTCTTCTTCTAGCTCACCATTTAGAAATGTTGACTTTACATCCATCTGATAGACTTTGTAATTCTTGAAAGCAGCATAAGCAAGAAATAATCTTACAGCTTCAATTCTAGCAACAGGGGAAAAAGTTTCTTCAAAATCAATATCTTCCATCTGTGAGCACCCTTTGCAAACGAGTCTTTCTTTGTTTCTGACCACTTCACCTTGTTGATTCATCTTATTCTGAAACACCCATTTGGTTCCAATCACATTTTTGTTCTGAGGTCTAGGAATAAGATCTCATGTATCATTTTTCTCTATCTCCATTAGTTCTTCTTTCATGGCTTCTATCCAATGTTCATCTTTGCACGCTTCATTGATATTGCTAGGTTTTGAAAATTAGACAATACTATTCTAAAATTATTCTTCTAGTTTGCATGCCTTTGCTCTTATCTCCTATGATCTAACTATCAGAATGATTTCGCCTTACATACTTTGGAACTTTAGTACTTTCTCTAACTTCTTGTTCTGGTGCTCTTTCTTTTGTACATCTGTTGGTTTCAGCTTCTTGATTCCCTTGGTTTACCAGAACAATTTGAAGTTGATTCTATGTTTGAACATTATTTCCATTGTTAATACTATCATTTTGGTCATCTAAATCATATCCACTACATCTGTATGGTCTATCAATATCTTCATCAACTTTGGCATTTGCACTTTCAACCATTTTCTTCAACCTTTTATTAAAGCACCGGTAAGCTTTGCTCTTAGTAGAGTAACCTAGAAAGATTCCTTCATCACTTATAGCATCAAAATTTCCTATATCATCATCCGGTAAGATTTTCTCTTAGTAGAGTAACCTAGAAAGATTCCTTCATCACTTATAGCATCAAAATTTCCTATATCATCATCTCTCTTGATGTAGCATTTGCTTCCAAAGATTTTGAAATATTTGACAATAGGCTTATAACCAAACCATAGCTCAAAAGGGGTCTTACCAAAATTACCATTGAAATTTACCCGATTAATGGTATACACAACAATGCTTATAGCTTCTCTCCAGTAGAAATGGGGAACATTTTCTTCCAGCATCATGGTTCTAGCAGTGTCTAGAAAAGTTATGTTATTTCTTTCAACAACTCCATTCTATTGAGGGGTCCAAGGAGCAGATATTTGTCTTTGGATTCCGTGTTCTTCACAGAAATAATTGAATTTCTGGGACATGAATTCACCACCTCTATCTGACCTTAAGCATTTTATCTTTTGGCTTGTCTCATTCTCTAACATAGCTTTGAAGCTTTTGAACTTTTCTAATGCTTCATGTTTTTCTCTTAAGAAAGCAACCCATATCATTCTAGAGTAATCATCAATAAGCAACATAAAGTACCTTTCACCTTAAAGACTTCTGATTCTGGATGGACCACATAGATCAGTTTGTACCAAATCCAGTATTCCATTGGAGTTATACTATTTGCTCCGGAAATAATTTATAGTCTGCTTTCCCATCTAACATTCTTTGTGCATAGTGTTAGTAGGCTTCACTAACTTAGGAAGATCTCTGACTTCTTGAAAAGAACTTATTTTGACAATGTTATCAAAGTTAACATGACACAATATCCTATGCCATAACCATCTTACATCAAATTGAGAAATTAAACAACTTTCACTAGCAGTACTTAAGTGAAAAATATTACCTCTTATCTTTGTACCTGAAGCAATCATATTTCCAGAACTTCCCCTTATCCTGCACTTACCATCCTTGAACTGGACCATCCATCCAACACTCAACAAGTTATGCTTTAAGCCTTCTACATAAATAACATCATCAGTATTATGTTTACCACCAAAAGAAATAGTGCCTCTGCCACGAATCACACCATAAGCGTTGTCTCCAAATCTTACAAAACCACCATCATAGTTTTTCAAGATTACAAAATTGCTTTTGTCACCAGTCATATGATGTGAGCATCCATTGCCAATTACCCACTCATCCTTTTCTTCATTTTTTTCTGAAAGAGCCTTCTCAACATTCCCATCCTAGTCGATTCAATGGTAACCTGACCATTTTCTTTGATAGCAATGAATACCCATTCATCCTCATTTCCAGTTTCTTTATTAGATTCATCATCAGTAACACCTTCTTCAATATAATAGCATTTATTTTTAAATCTAGTCTTATCAGGTTTATACTTAGAGACTCTTTTAGGAAACCTTGATGCAAAATGACCTATTTTATTGCAAGAAAAACATTTGATAGGTAACTTTCCTTTGTACTTACCATGACCTTTGGCTTCTCTTTTCACAATCAATGTTTCCAGTTCTTCTAATTTTTTTTCATCTTCATACTTGAATGTCTTTTTGGAACTCTCTCCCAGATCATAACTCTACTTGCTTTTCCTGGATACAATAGCTTTGGATGTAGATTTTGTCTTAGGAGTAGATTCACCAAATTCACTTAACTCAAAGGCAACAAGTTTTCCAATCAGCATGTCTCTTGTCATATTTGTCACTATCCTGAGTTCATCAATAGCACGAGCTTTTGCTTTGTAGGAGGGAGGCATAGATCTAAGTATTTTAGCCACAATCTCTTCTTCATCCAAGACTCCACCAACAAACCTAATGCTCATCACCAGTTCATTCACCTTTTGAGAGAAAGAAAGGATATTCTCATCTTCACTCATCTTCATGTCTCCCCACTTTCCTTTTAGACTATGTAGCTTAGCAACTTTCACTAGTGGATATCCTTCATATAATGTTTCCAACTTTTTCCAGATCTCATGTGCAGTCTTTAGACCTATTACATTTGTCACTCTGAATCTGTTAAAGCACTCAACAATGCTTCAATATCCCTGGTATTTGTTTCAACTTCTTTGAATTCATCAGTAGTGGAGGGACCATTCTAAGGAATAGTATATGCATTCTTTGTAATCTTCTAGAAAGGCTCACCAATGCACTTCAAATGACATTCCATTCTAACATTCCATAGAGAGTAGTTTGTTCCATCAAATCTAGGACTTTCCTTATTGTAAGATGACATCTCAGATCACCTCAAGCTATTAATATTTCCCTTCAGAGGAACCTACTCTAATACCAGTTGTTGGCAAAACAAGAATATACAACTGAGAGGGGGGGTGAATCAGTTGTCATAGAATTAAGACGTATTTAACTTTAAACAACTTTTAATCTCATATGTGATAATTAATAGTGAAAGCATAAATTAACAACACATCAGAGACACATAAACACCAAGATTTTTATACATGGAAACCCTGTTAGGGGAAAACCACAGTGGATGTTAGTCCACAAGATTATACCCTGTTAGAAGTATAATGAAAGAAATGAATAGGGAATGCACATGCATTCAGGATCATTGCCTAGAGCTCACTGCTCAAAGGAAGGCTCACAACCTTACATAAATCAATCAGATTAAATCCATTTGATGAGGTTGAACTGAGAAATTAGCTTCTACAAAAGCCTGATGACAGTTTCGATTAGGCACAAAAAAACTTCTACACACTCCTTCACACTCTGCTTAATCTCTTTCACACTTTGATCTGCACTTGAATGATTTGATCTTTACTCACACATGTACTTCAAACACATACACCAAGAACACACTGAGCATACACTAAGCATATACTTACAATAAAGAGACAATCGCTCTTATATATTCGTTATATGGATTTACATCAACAACTCTGTCGGCCAAGAATAAAGAACAAATTACAACTGTCGGCCTTAATACATGAACAAATCTTGATGCGCATCAACCTAAGTTAGTCACAACATAGTGGGAACCTAAATCAACATCCTCAAACATTCCAAACAATAAAATATTAATCCTCATGGATCCGCAACACATTACCACCGTCATGTCGGCCAAGAACATGAAAACTTGAGCACACATCAGAAAAATCTCTGATCACTATCACACCAAACAATGTGGATGTACAACAAGGATAGAGTACGATCTAGAATCATTCATGAACATCATAAGAAAATGCACAACAACTAACATTGTCAGAATTTCATCCTCTTCTTCCAAAAACACCTACTACACTAACAGAGTGACCGTAGGAACACAGAACTTCATAGCTTCCTCAATTATTGATGTGTACCATTGAAAATTTTGGACAACATACTAGATAGTTTTAGCAACAAAACCTTTAGTGTGTGACACCAAAAACTCAATGTACAAAACTTTTCATCACTCTAACCTTCTCAGCTTCACTAGCTACCTACAATATATTTATTATAATTTTCTCAATCTCCTTGACATATACAACTTTCAAAATCACTAATGCTAATAGTGTTGGCATCAATGACAACCAAATATTAGCAACACAACCACAACATCCAAGATGATGGACTGTTGTATCTTACTACTACTAGATCTGATATCATGCATGCAGTATGTTTGGTTGCAATATTTCAAGCAGAACCTAAAGAGGCACATGTTACAACTATGAAGAAGATATTTAGATATCTAAAGGGAACTCCATATTATGGGTTATGATATCCTAAGGATATTGATTTCACATTGAATGCATACATAGATGCAGATTGGGTTGGTTGTGTGGATGACTGGAAAAGTACAAGGGGTGGTGCATTCTTCCCTGTAGGAAGATTGGTCTGATGGTTGAGTAAGAAACAGGATTTAGTTTCTTTATCCACTGCAAAAGCTAAATATATTGCAGCAACATCCTGTTGTACACAAGTACTTTGGATGAAGAAAACTTTGAAGGACATAGGTGTGATGTGTGATGAGCCTATCTCTATCTTTTGTGACAATACAAGTGCAATGAAATTTTCAAAAAAATATGGTGATGCATTCTAAGACAAAGCACATATCTATCAGGTATCATTTCTTAAGGGAGAAGGTGCTGCAGAATGAAGTCAAACTTGAATATATGTCTACCAAGGAGCAAATTGATGACATATTCACTAAGGCCCTTTCGAAGGATACTTTTGAGTATCTCAAGGGGAAGTTAGGGGTTACTGCTCGTCCTTCCTTGAACTAGGTGCACATGGAGGTGCATTAGTCCAATGGATTCATAGATTATTTTATGGTCTAGACTAATGATTGTGGTCTACTCCTTAGGGGGAGTAGAGAGTTTTTTTTTTGCGGTATGTGATGTGGGTGCACTCCTAAGGGGAAGTGATCAAAGCTTTATATGGCAAGTTCTTTTCATGTAAAACTTTCATTTTCCATTGATGTCAAAGGGGGAGAGAAATTCATGTGAAAAAGTTGAAAAGGGAGATAAATTCTTGTAAGGATAAGAGAGTAGAAGAAGCAGGAGAATGTGTATGTTGTCTTTTATGGTTTTTCACATCATGTGTTGCCATCAATAACAAAGGGGATATTGTTGCAAGTATGGACGTGCTTGGTGGTGTTGTCATTAATATCAACACAATTCAATGTGATTACAAATGGTGCTTATATAGTTGAGATGCTGTAGAAGTGTTTAGAGTACATGAAGCTATATTTATGAAGCTACAGTTATGTTTTTGCCAAGTGATTTTGAGAAAATTAATAAATAATGAAGACTGTGTAGTGTGTGTGTTCTGAGTGTGCTCCGGTAATGTGCTATGCATTTCTTATGTGTTGATCCTATGCATGTTTAGATAAGTGGTATTGTTCATAAGCCTCAATGGATAATATATCATAATTTTTAGCTTCTGGATTGATGGAGAATGAAAGATGTGTTCACCGGTGTGTGAACTGGTTTGTCAGAACTGATCGTCTATGAACTGGGAGAAATTTTTTTGCTCCACAGTCTTCTGGTGGTTTGTTTCAGGTCTTGCAGATCTAGAAGAAGGATAATGTTGATGTTCTTTGTGCCTTGGAAAATGTGCTTGTGGTTTGGTGTTGTAGAAGACTTGCTCCAAAGCTCTTGTATGTTGTTGCTCGATCCGATTGGACTGTTGAAGAATGTTCTATGCATGAAGATTATTGTAGTGGCTATGGATGTACCTGAAGGTCTCTTGGATTTTTTTAAGTGTTTGGTGAAGTGTGTTGGGTGATCCATGTGTGATCATCTTGCCGGAGATGTGTGTACTTCAAATATCATTGGTGTTTTCATTAGGTGCGGCCGACTTGGTGTTTACACGTTACATGAAGACTTTGCATCGAATTAAAGAAGTGTGTGTTTGATCCAATATTTTGTTTGGGTCCTTATTAAATGTGTGTTTGGTCCTCTCTCATTCTTATCCACCGTGGGAATGTTGAGTAGCTGACCTAATTTGAATTTATAAATTCAAGGATGTATAGCCGACCTTGGAGAATGTTTCTATGGTTGAAGATAGTATAAAAGAAAGTCAAGATGTTGCAAATTGAGTGACAAGCAAGTGAAGTGTGTGAACAATTGTGAAAAAAAGAGTTTGCAAGAGTGAATCAAGGTAGAAGTACTTTGATGTGTTAGATTCCTAAAAGTGGTGAGCTGATGGTGTCTGCAATCTTGTGATCAAGCTACGAGTGTGTGGAACCTTTTGTAGTGGATATTTATTTATCTTTTCTTTATATGTAGGTAGTGAGCCTCCTTCTAGATAGTGAGTCCTATTGTAGGCAGTGGGATTTTGTATCTTGCTATTGAGCCCTCTCGCAGTGAGCCTTTGTGTCTGGTATTGCATTATTTCTATATTATGAGCTAATCCTCACTATTATTTTTTCTCATTGGGTTTTCCACGTAAATTTGGTGTCTCAGGTGTTTACTTTTTGTTATTTTCATTTCATGTTTACACTTAATAACATATTGAGTTAAAGTGGAATTGATTAAGGTTAAAAGTAAAGTAATTTGATACAACCAATTCACCCTCCCCTCTCAGTTGTCTTATGCATTTCAACATATTCTTCCTAGGATCATTGTCATTATTATCATGAGGTTTGTTAGTATAATGTTGTTTATAATGTTGCTTAAAGTTTTTCTTATGATTAGACAAAAAAAATATGTTCATTAGACTTAAGATTGTTAAACTAAATCAACTTAGCTTCTTCTTGTCTTAATAAATTATGAAAAATATCATAAGTTAATTGAGTGGCTAAAGAAGGAATAACTAATTGAGCATGAATATTAGCAATAAATTGTTGAAATTATCTAGGAAGACATTTTTTAAGAATAAGATGAATTAATCTAATATCTTCTAATTTTACTCCTAAACCATGCAATTGACTATTCAAAGCATCAAACTTCAATAAAAAAATCATCCATATATTTAAAATTAGAATACCTTAAATCTTCAAGTTGATCTTGAAGTTGAATCTTTCTTGATTAATTTGAACTATCATAAATAGTCTTGAGTTTGTCCAATGCTCCATAGACTATTATACATGTCTCACTGTGAACATATAGTTCAGGTGACATGAAAATACCTATGAGGCCAAGGGCTTCCTCATTCTTGAGCTTCCATTTTTCTTGATCATCTTGGGATGCAAACAAACCAGATTTTGATTTGGGATCCGTAGCAACATCCAAAAGATGTTTAAAACGGAAAATAAAAGAGATATGATTTTTCCAAGAATGATAGTTAGAACTATTTAATTTAATTTCAGGAATTAAAGTAGACATAATTGCAATAAAAAAATCACAAATTTATGAGAAAACTAATAATTATTGTAAAAAAATTCTTTAAAAAATGTCTCTCTTGATTGAATTAAATCTTTTTTAAAAACTCTTTTAATAATAAATTTCTTAAATTTAGAACAAAATAAACCCCCAAATTTTAAAAAATAACCTTTTTATAAAAAGAAAAAAAAATAGACCCCTTTTTAAATTAATAATATTAAACAATGAGAACAAAAATAAATTTTAAAAGATTAATAAATAATAGTTTAATAATAAATCTTAAAAGCTATAAATAAAAAATATATTTAAAATTTAAGAATTTTAATTATTTTATATGTGAAACTTTAAAAAACTTTGTATAGAATCCTTTTATTTCTATCTCTATTTTAAAGCCTTTGCATATGAAAAAGAATGAGGAAAAAAAGTTAAAAACTTAGAATTTATTTTTTAAGTTTTGTGTGAGGGAAAAAAATGAAATGGGTGAGAGAGAATTTAAAATGAAGATTGTTTTTTTTTAAGAATGCTTGCGGGAAGAGGGTTGCAGCACCCAAAAAGAATCAACGAGTAAAAGGCTAGGAAAGGTTGCGGGGATAAAGCCCTATTTTATTATTGTTTTTGTATTTATTATTATTAAAAAAATAGAGGTTATAACAGTGAAAGTTTTTTTTTAAGAAAATAAATTGTTCTTTTTAAATTTAATTTGTTATATAGATTTAAAAGAAAAAATAATAAATTTTGTACAGATTTATACTAAATCGTAGAGATTTTTTAAAGAATTTGATTTTTTTACAGAAATTTGAACATGTAAATATGGAGAAATTTTTTACAAATTTGCAAAAAAGCAGATTAGCCCTTTTCTAAAAAGAATTTTTAAACTATGGTTAGATCTCTAAAAAAAGCAAAAAAAAAATTACAAAAATTTGAACATGCAAATATGGAAAAAAATTAGAGATTTACAAAAAGTAGATTAGCCTTTTTCTAAAAAGATTTTTTTTACAAAATGTAAAATATAGCAATTTTTTAAGATTTAGCCTAATATTGCAAAAAGATTACAAACTAATGATCTATTCTAATTATTTGAAAAATAACCCTTTATTAGAGGGTTTTTTAAAATTTTATACAAAAAAAAACATGTAAATAATGGATTTAAAAAAAAACTTGAACTATAACCCTTTATTTGAGGATTTCTAAAAATTGCATAAATTTAAACATGCATGCAAATTGTATTGAATAGATTTGAAATTTGAAAAACTTAAAAATATTTAGATAAGAAATCTGGGTTAGAAAAATATTATAAACAAGAACCAAGATTAGAATTTTTTCTCTTCTCTCTTAGAGTTCCTCCAATGGTGTGCTTTTAAAACCTGGTAAACCTTCAACAATGTAGCTCACAAGATTAGTAATAACAAAGCTTTGACACCATGAAAGGAAAAATAAATGAGCAATATAAAATATTAACTAATGAGCATTATTTGAAGGAAAGAAATTACCAAGAAATAGAGAAGCCAAACCAAGCATGACCAAATGCAAAGGAGACACAAAAATTTGAAAACGAAAAAAAACAAGAAAAAACTCCAATATTATGAATGGAGACAAAATGTCTAAGAATGATACAGAGAGAGAGCCTTAAGCTTGCTTTCTTGAATATGAAGAATGAGAGGAGAGGCACCTCAATAAATAGAGGTGAGAAGAGGAGTTAGAATGTAACTTCCAACTCAATGAATTTCACCATTCATCTATGTGTGTGCAATGTGTTAATAACCTCTTAAGGAGGTGGCTACAAATATTCTTTAATAAAAAAATTAAAAAATAAAATGAGTCATCCTCACACATATGTGAGAAGACAAAAATACAAAAGACTTGTAGGGATTCCTTTGGAATATTCCTACAAAATAAATAATTACAATTAAAGAATAACCTTTAACAAATAAATATCAATCTTCTAACATAGGTCCTAGAAGTGATTCTTTCTAGTTAGCATTAATTAGAAGGGAATATTTCTAGTTAAGCATTAGTTGTCACTTATCTTATCTAGTTTGATTTTATTTAATGCTTGTATCCTAGGTTATTTAATATTGGCTCAAGTCATTTAATTATGACACAACCATTTAATGTTGGTACATCATCACCCTTTCGTATATAAGCAAGATTTCATATGTACATTGTAATTAAGAAACTCAATTAAGATATTTTTCAGTTGTGTAAATCTAAAATATCATTGCAATCTTGTGTATTTCATATTGGCCATATCTTGCACCTATTGTTGCAATTTCATGTTCTTGTTTTTCCCTCTTGTAGAAGGTTGTTTTTGGTTTTTATAAATGATCCTAGAGGCTTGATTCATTGAGTGACTCTAACATGGTATCAAAGCTATCTATTAGCTCTAACATGGTATCTAGAATCAATTAATTTTTCTTTAGCTCTTTGTTTAAAATGAACCAAGTCAGTTAACATGACTTGGGGTCTTATGTTGGCTTGGAATTTTTTTTTTAAATTGTTGACAAATTGTGAAAAATGGTGATTGAATTATTGGGTAATGATAAAAAAAAATCTAAGATCGTATCTTTCAATGACCAAGGAAATAATTTGGTTAAGAGAATACATTCAAAGATAAAATTGGTGTTGTCACTAAGAATTGCACCCTTGTTGAGTTACAAACTCAACCAACTAGTGAAATATGGGGACTTTTCTAGGTTGTGGGTCACCTAAACAAAAAGATCCTCCAGAAAGTGTTGGTTCCCTTTGGTTCTATCATCTAACCTAAGCTATCTATTATTGTTGCTGAGAAAAGAGTGAAGGAAAAACATAAAAATGAACTTGGAATGACTAAAAGGTGATTCACCAAACTAGAATGACTTGAACTACGATTTTAACACATAAATCTCTCATTTTTTTCAATTTTTGTTTTCACAACTCAAGGGTTAACATGTTCATACATAAATGTTTCATAGGAAAGCTAAAAAAATTGTAATCTTTAGAAGGAAAATTAGATGCTTTCACAAATAAAGAGTTTTATCTTTAGTGGCATAACCTATGACCTACATGAGACATACATTTTTGCCTAAAGGTGCTAGAAATGAGACAATGCATTTAATGTTTTAAAATAAAAAACATAAAAATATATCAAACATCCCTTTGCATACATTGAGATAGTTATTAAGAAGGGAAAAATACAAAACTTTATTAAGAAAAGGTATATTTACAGTAGATATAAGTTTGAAATATGTGTCTTTACTTTGAAAAAGTGTTACAAAATGTATCTCAGTTGTTGTGATTGAGAAAAGTTTGAGTTACAATGTTTTTTTTTGTTTCTACAACTCAAAAACATGAAAGAACTGAGTATAAATGAAAGCCTATGGGTCATATAACTCATCCCAAGCATAAGAGATAATATAGGAACTATTTTTGACTAATTTATAAAGTTGAAAAGTAGGGTAACTGTAGACATGGAAAATGTACATTTCCGGTTTGGCACACTTGATCCTGATCACTAACATCATTTCCTCTGGAATCACACTCTCAGCATTTCATCATAATTCTATCTCTTAATCTAATGAATCATTATCCATCTGATTAGGTCTATCACCTCCTTTGGTAAAATTTAACAATTTAATTTAATTAACCTTACATTTTTGTTTAATTAAATAAATCTTTTTACTTGATTAAAATCTCTAAAGTCCTCTTATTAAATTAAATAAATTAAACCTTATTTGATTTAATCTAATATTTTCCTCCTTAGTTAAATAAATCAAATCATTTATTTAATAATCTTTTCCTCTCAATTCTTGACTTAAATCAATTCATAAATTTAAGTCTAAATTGTCACATCATCTAATTCTTCATTAAATTAATCAAAACCATGATTAAGTTAATCCCTCTCATTAAAATCCTCTAGAGAATGCAAGTTGCACAATAAATCAATTACTTTGATTTATTTAATTCTCTATTTTCCCTCACATGGCATCAAAACGGAATATTCCCTTATTTGAATTCAAAAAGGCCAAGTGGACTTGATCCTTCCAACAAGGCATTTAAGGCCTCTTACATGTCTTTGGCCTTGAACCAAGTGACATTAACTCCATTTCCCTTCCCTCTTCAACAAGTCATTTCACAATTTCAAATTCAAACTAAATGCATTTATTGGCATTTTGGCCAAAATGTGCACAACCACTAACCATTCACATCATGACATGTGGCATTCAACCATTGGATTGAAAGTTAGTCCCACATTGTTCAAATCTTACTTTCTCTTCCAAATTGAAAGTTATAAATTGGAGGCTTCTCTCCTCATTTCTCATCCACAATTGCATGCAAAGTTACTCTCTTCACATTGAGAGCTAATTTTGCCCATTTCACTCAACCTGTAACCATTTTCACAATTTATAACAAGGATATGCTCAAATCTCTTTGAGAGATTTGACCATTTCTCAATCACTCAACATTACAACTTAGGAACTGAGAAAGGGCCAATTGCAACACTTCATTGGCACCAATTCCCCCATGGGATTACTAATCTATTGGCTTAATTAGGATTTAACTTCATTTCTTGTATTGTGTTCTTCATTTCCTAATTTTAGTTTAAATAAATGGATTTCATGGGGAATCTCTCATACGTTTTTGCATGCATTTGATCTAACAACTTAACATGTTTGTTGCTCTTGTGCATTTGCAGGTTTAGGGGTTCACGTTTTGGGGCTAGAAGGAGGGTAGACTCAAGAAATTAATCTCATTTTTTTAAATTTCTGCGTTTTTTCTAACATTTTCTTGCAAGTCACAGGAAAACAGTCGCGTGGCATCATATTCAGCCGCTCTCATAGGTGTGACACAATACTTCACCGCTTTTAGGGAAGCGGTGCCATACTGAACCGCGCATAGTTTCTAAACCTCACCGCTTTTCTCTTCCCGCCTATCATTTTTCAAATTTCCTAACTCTACCGCATTCATCTCTGTGGCGCTATACCGCACCGCCTTCAGCGCCATGGTGCCATATTGCACCGCGTTTCCTCCAAACTCCACCGCTCTTGCTTTTCCCTTTGAAAATTTTGAAATTTTTAATAGGGCCGCTTCCAAAACTGCGTCGCTTACCCATATCGCGCCGCTTATTCACTCTATGTTTCTACAAAGCGTCACCCACAGTCAACCACATGGTCCTATATAGTGCCGCTTTTACCAAAACTGCACTGCTTTTACAAACTACGCCACGAAAAAATAGTGAGGTCTAAAATTGACATGTGCTTTTTAAATTTTGGATTTTTTAATTCTTGACCTTGTTGGCTGCCTTTTTGCTCTCTAGTTTTTTGTCATTTTGCAGGTTGAAGCAAAGAAAAAATCAAGCGAAGAAGTTCATCATGACCTCATACTCATCATGCAAAAAAGTGTTTTTAAACACTAAAGTGTTCTTCAACACTTTTGAGGGATTTTAAAATTCTGCTTGTTAAGAGAAATTTGTTAATATCTTCGGCCTTAGAAACACTAGATTTACTTTGGATTTAAAAAGAACAAGCAAATTCTCTTTTTCAAAGAAAGTAGGAGATTCATTATGACACCATGTTCATTTTGTACAAAGTGTTCTTCAACACTCTTTAAGGATTTTTAGATTCTTGTTTAAAAGGAATTTGTTAATTTCATTTGCCTTAGGAATACTAAACTTCTTTTGGGTTCTAAAATAAACAATCAAATTTCTTTTCAAAAGTTGTCAAGGGGCTAAAAGGAACCTTAGACAAACATACTAGATTTTGTTTAAAGGATAACAATTGAACAAAGAAAATCTCACATTTCCTTTGGTGCTTAAAAAGAATTCATTATTGCTTTGACAGATTTAAAACAAACATGTGTTCTTTGTGTCTTGTAATTTTTTTGCAAAGTAGTGTCATTTGAAAAGGCGTATGCACTTCTCTCGCGCTTCACAGAGATCTTAAGAATCAAAAGTCTTTTTAATGACACTAAGTTACATAAAAGATTGCCTTCACATTTCGATTTGGGAACTTAAAATTGGACAAACTTTTCTAGTGTGAGAAAAAGGCATTGTGAGTGTTCTTTTTTTGTTCATGCAAACAAAGATGATCGAATTACGAATGCACTTACTCACTATTGTACACCTTTAGAGAGTCTGTCTTGGTGGAAAAAAGTACTCACCCCAAGGGAACGACTCAAATCGGTAACCAGCTAAACGCCAAGCTATTCCCAATCGGTATACAAATTCGAATGGTGAGGAAAGTTCATCATTACAGGAGCTCCTATGGACAAGTAGGTGATACTCTTTATATGGATTGATCTTGCCTCTCATGTGGCCTCTTGAATGAGTACCCTGATTATGAACCAAATTTGTAGAAGGCCAAATTATTATCTATTTTGTTGGTGCAAAAGGTCATGTCCTTTGAAGCCGTCCCACGTTATACATGCGGTTTTGTTGTAGAGATAGAAAGTATGCCATGGGAGATTCATGGGTACTAATGCTTGACTGACTTGAGAAGTGTGTGTTGTGGAGGGGAGCCATTGTGGTCAAGCATTTAGCCATTCGCATAAAATATGCACGGTTGGATTCGTCCAAGTGGAAACCCAATAGAATATTGTCTCATCATCCTAGGGTTGTAAAAGTGCTTGGAAGATAAGAATGCATTGTTTGGTCCTAGAAACATTTGCAAAATGAACATTCACAAAGAACATTGAATTTCAAACCCCTTGTAGAAAACAAATACCTTTGACGAATTTAGGCACTATTTCTTTCCCTAGGGATCATATCCTTAGAGGTTTCTAAGTGTTTGGATTCTATCATCATTTATTTTCAATAAGGTTAAACATAGGTAACTTTTGCCCGATTTTCCTTAATTTCCACACAATGGACCTTGTCGGATGAAAAAGAAAGTGGGACATTAGATATATAGTTTGAAACATAAAGCAAGCAAGTGTCTTTGGTAAAAAGAATTCATTAAGCCAAGATAAAAGGACAAGTTGAACCTCATATGTGTTGTTCCAAATGATTTCCTAAAAGTTCAAGATTCCAAAACCAAGGTTCAAAAGGATAAGTCTAAAATCCCATGAACAACACCTTGAAATGCTCCTTGAAGTCAAAGAAAGACTAGTATACAACTTCTATAAAAATGCTTCAAGGAATAATCCAACTTTGTATGCGTTCTACTATCAACAAAATCCCAAAAATTTTGAAAGGTTTGCTTTCCTCATATAGGAAGTCTAGCGTGTTCTTCAACACTGAGGTTTTGTAAAGAGAGTTGTGTCTAGGTTCAAGTCTAAGATCAAATTTGTCATCCTCATCCATCTCTCCATCAAATCAAATCTCATCCCATCATCAAACTTTTTGAGAATTCTAGAAAAATCACTCATGCTAAACTTAAAGGGCTAAACCAACTTCCTAAGTTCTAGTAGTTCACAATCACATTGGCTTAACACACTTAGCCAATTTATCTTCTTGTGCAAGTTTTCCTAGGATAACACAACTTCCTAGGGGCTACAACTTCACTACAATCTTGTTTGACTTAATACATTTGGTCAAACCACCACAATCAATCTAAGCCCTAAATAGTTTAACATAACCCTTCAAAATTTCTCCAAAAGGTTTCACTCACTCGCTTCATCCATTTTTCCCATCATCATTACCACCCTCTTTGATCTTTGACTTCCCTAGTTTTTCTCTTTTGAGCCTAAAAGGTTAGGATCAAATGATCCCTATTTTTTATGGTCCAAACAAGATCACAATACAAGAAGAAAATGGAAAATATCAGCGAAATATCAACTTCCGTTGACATGAGTCAAGTAACCTTCGAAATAAACCTTGCAGGATCAAGCAATCCCCCAAGTAGCTCTTCCTTACCATCACAAAATCCTCAAGAGGAGAACCATGAAGAGGACATCACAAAAAAAGACATGGGGATGACACAATCTGAAATGATGAAAATGGTTCAAAATCCAAAGAACCACAAAATTGTCAGTGCCATGTTCAAATACTTAAGCACGTTAGCAGAAGGAGGGGTGCAGTTCCCTTCTGACCTTGACGCAAGCAGTAGTAAAGATATGCCTCTTACAAACGCATCCCCAATGTCAAATATCAATCAAGAAATACCTCACATCATGTCATCCATCACACCAACCTCACCAATTGGGAACAAAGGAAGTGTTATGTTTCGAGAGTTACAACAACATCACCTTGTGACCAACAAAGAGGTGGCTATCACCACCGCACTGGATAATCCTATCCTGGTGAATCCATCACACCCATATGTCCCGCTCACCTTTCATAATCCTGCTGATTCATCTTCATTTCGTGCTACACTAGCATGTCAATCAAACATACAAACTTCTCTACCACAGGGAGAAGGTGGTTTGTTTGGAGCAACTGATGTTGCTAATCCTTTTTCTTTCCAGGGTAGCATACCATCTCTTCCCCCATTTCCATTCACAACCACATCACCTCTCGGATTGGGTTTTCCTCCCCTAAACATCGACAGATTCTCAGAACCGGGAAATGTGAACATCACATCGAATTCCCTCATTTTTCCCGCAGCATCACATCAATAAGTGGCAACCATTCAAGCCACTACAACAAATACATCAATCGATCCTCAAATATCCCAAATCATACCCTCTCAAGGACCAATCATCTCAACCACCCCTCCAACAACACAAATCCCAACCACCACCATAACCCTCTCACCTATCACAATAGTTGGCATCATTCTCGTTCCACCACCAATCCCACCAAAGGCCAACATGGTAAATTCATTCACCACTCTAATCCAAACCCTTCAAAAGGCCAACTAACAAAGAGTACTCAAGCAAAAGCAGCAAGCTCAAGCCCAAGCACAAGCTCAAGCCCAAGCACAAGCTCAAGCTCAAGCCCAAGCACAAGCCCAAGCACAAGCTCAAGCCCAAGCACAAGCTCAAGCCCAAGTGCAAGCTCAAGCTCAAGCCCAAGAGTAAGCCCAAGCACAAGCTAAAGCCCAAGCGCAAGCTCAAGCCCAAGCGCAAGTACAAGCACAAGCAGAGGCACAAGCACAATACCAAGCACAACTACAAGCATACCAACAATCCCTACAAGACTTTCAAGCACAAAAACAAGCTAAACAACAAGCTTTGTTGGCACAATAGCAGCTTGACCAACAACAAGCTTTGTTGGTGCAACAACAGCTAGACCAACAACAAGCTTTGTTAGTGCAACAACAGCTTTACCAATAGCAATCTTCATGGGAACAACAACAAATGGACCAACAACAAGTGTTGTTGGAACAACAGTAGCAAGATCAACAACAAGCGTTGTTGACACAAATGCAGGCATACCATCAAGCCTTGAACGCACAGAAGAGCTTGCAGCAAACACCCACTAGTACTCCTCCCACCAATCAAACACCTCAAACACCTCACAAATCATTCATTCCACCTCCCAAACCAAGCAAAGATGTCACAACACAAATCAAACTACTCTCGCAGCAAGTGTTGGAATTACAAGAAGGAAAAACAACAAGGACACCAGGCAACTTGTGCCCTTATCCTTTTGACAGAAGTCTCACCATGATATCATTCCCAAAGGGATTTGAGATCCCCAAATTTGACAAGTATAATGGAACAGGTAACCCTGAAAACCACGTCAGGTAATTTCAGGTACATTGCATGGAGGTTGCATATGATGACACGTATCTAATGTGACTCTTCCCCCGCAGTCTAATTGGTCTAGCTATGGAATGGTTTTCTCACCTACCCACGGGCATTAGAACATTCGAGGAAGTCGTGGAAGCTTTCCTTAAGAATTATGCTTTCAATATGGGTGCGGATGTTAGTTTGGAAGAACTATCAACACTCAAACAAAGAAAAGGAGAGCTATTCGCATCCTTCTTGCAAAGATGGTGATCCAAGGCCAATCAAAGCAAGTGGACCATGCCGGAAGAACAACAAGTTTGCACCATCATATGAAATCTAGATGAAAACTTGGCGTTCTACTTGAAAATAAAATGCATCACATCATACGATCAACTAATCCCAAAGGCGCTCAACATTGAAAGAGCCCTTACCGCGTGAGAAGGCACATCCACATTCACTCCACCATAGGATAACCGCCCATCCAACAACTATAATGATAAACCTCGAACATGGTCGAAGAACAAAAATATCACGAACGACGACGTGGTTGATGCTAAAGTGGTCATCAATGCCCCTAAGCAGAACATCCAAACCCATCATCAACCACAAAATCATAATCACAACAATGTGCAAACTAATGCAGTAGTAGCACAACAACAACCAACTCCCACCAATCAAATCAATAACTTGGGTAATCAAGGAGGACCACCTCCCCGAGGAAAATATCCCCCCAAGCAGAAGTTCACGACTCTTGGTGAATCTATCAAGTCCATCATGAAGAAATTGGTCAAGGAAAACCTTATCAAAATCTCTAACTCCAAGCAATACATGGAGCCCATGACCAAACCACCATGGTATAACGAAAATCTCCTTTGTGATTTTCACAAAGTCAAGGGACATACCACCGCCAATTGCATAAGGCTGAAAAACATCATCCAAGACCTCATCGAGGATAAGATCATTAATGTCGAACAACCAGCTAGAAACCAAGTTTTGAAAATATACATGAATCCGATGCTGAACCACAACCAAGGAAATAATCAGGGGAACAATAAGGGCAAGCAAAAATACGCTAGTGCTAATCTAGTGTTAGGGAGATAGTCGGATGTGTCAATGAAATGGTCACAATCATAAATGTCAAAGGAGCTAACAACGACTGTGGAGTCACCACAAATGGCAGAAAGGTCACCATTGTCAGGGCACCAGCTAAAACCCCCATTTCTAATACAAAATCCATCCCTTTTTATTACAATTTCATTGACCAACTGAAGAGAACCCCCGCCCAAATCTCCATCATGGAACTATTGAAAATTTTCGCCGCCCATAGGAAGATCCTTGATGAAGCATTAGTTGTGTCCACCATCTCTGCTACCCTTGACATAGAGCAGTTTTAGGCTATGGTGGGTAACATAGTTACCCCAAATCTCATTACATTCTCTAACCAAGATTTCCCCTCGCAGCCATCTCATAACCGTGCACTCCACCTTCAAGTGCTCGTCCATAAAAAGAAATTCAAAAGAGTCCTAGTGGATGGAGCTGCAGGCCATAACATTTGTTCTCTAAAGCTCATAAAGAAATTGGGATTCACCAAGGATTCCATTAATAAAAG
The DNA here is from genome assembly GCA_007115665.2 of Sequoiadendron giganteum. Classification (NCBI taxonomy): domain Eukaryota; kingdom Viridiplantae; phylum Streptophyta; class Pinopsida; order Cupressales; family Cupressaceae; genus Sequoiadendron; species Sequoiadendron giganteum. The sequence goes on from CM021102.1 coordinate 158,616,722, forward strand.
AAAAAGCATCATGATAAGGGCGTATGATGATCAAGAAAGAGTGTCTCAGGGCACTATCAAAATCCCCATCCAAGTGGGACCGGCAACTATGGAGACCACCTGTCAGGTCCTTGACCTCGACCTACCATATAATATCCTCCTTGGATGCCCGTGGATCCACGGAATGAAGGTAGTGGCCTCGACGTATCACCAATATATCAAGTTCTCACACAAAAACGAAGAGGTCACTATATATGGAGATCCTAAACCTTTCGCCTAGTGCAAAAACTTGGAAGCCAAGTTTTATAAGATCCCCCAAGTACAAAATAATGATGAAGGACCATCCACGTCATACATAGACCTAGCCAACCTCGCTTCCACCTTTGCGACAGAGACACCCGCCATCCCTGACATATCCGACATCAAAAACATGATCCAGGACAATGGATGCGGTGATTACAAAATGAAAAGGAATTCATTTTTTGTAGGAGAGTTACCACAATCTCCTAGATCACATGGGCAATCTCGATCACAAGAAACACCCGTCTGCACCCTTAGGGCAGATCCTTCTAGATTTCCCCGCTAGGGAGATCTAAGTTAGGAAAATGTCGACGAGGAAGATATTGCAAGTTCAATATACCATGATGCAAGGCCCACACCCACCTTACCCATGGATGAAACTAATAGAGGGTTGCAAATGATGTTTGGCATGGGCTAGAATAGGAACGAAAGCCTTGGAAGGAATAGTGATGGATGCTTGGAGCCAATCATTGCAAAAAGAAAAATGCAGAACCTTGGCCTCGGTTGTACTCCTCCGAGTATAACTGTGCATGGAAAAAATGCTCCCAGTAGGGAAGTTAGGTCCTCTCCTCAAGTCTCGACAACCAACCTTAGATTACCCATCTCCACAGGCCTACCTGTTGACAACTTCACGTTTGACATAACTGAGGTTTGTAGTAGCAGTGACGATGATGATACCATAGTTGGCCTTCCTAGGCTCTTTGAGGATTCCACCTTGTTAATGATTAGTGCCTCACCAGCTGATTCAAACCAAAAAACCCACCGAATCACCTTAGTACACCCACAACTCATCGATCACGATCAACGAGGACTGCCAATTCTAGACACATTCGAAAATGATGAGGCTCTCTCAGAATTCATGGAACTAAGGGATACAATTCCATGTGGGGATCACAAGGTAGGATTCAACATCACATTAGACACCTAGGCATATTATGGGGAGACGATTGAGTCCTTCAGTTGCAAAAGGAGAATATCGAGAATAAGCTCGAGGTTATGGAATGAAAACCACACTGTGGCACTCTCTAACCACAAAACAATAAAAATAAAGCACGCATCCAATGGTGAAAAACTCTCTAAGGCACAAGAGGATGAAGGATTCAATCTCCACCCTACTGCTCTACATCAAGAAAAGTCAACAGTCCTGGCAGAGCAGTGCAACCCTATCAACTTGGGAATGGAAACAGAACCGCAAATCACTTTCTACGCCGAGTCTCTCCAAGCAGAGGAACAAGAACTGTTAGCAGCATTCCTGAAAGAAAGGAAGGTAAACTTTACATGGACCTATGCTGACATGCCAGGTCTATATCCTGAGGTGGTGGTTCATCATTTGGTTGTTTACCCTGGAGCGAAACTAGTTAGACAAAAGTTGAGGAAAATGCACCCGCAAATAGCCTTGCTCGTTAAGATTGAGTTACAAAAACTCCTAGATGTTGGCTTCATACGCCCGATCAACTATCCAGAGTGGGTATCTAACCTTGTGCCAGTCTCAAAACCGAATGGGGGCATCCGCATCTGCACAGACTTTAGAGACCTTAACAAAGCATGTCCTAAGGATGATTTTCCACTACCCAACATTGACATGATAGTGGACATGATGGCTAGACATGAGATGTTGTCCCTAATGGATGGATTCTCGGGGTACAACCAAATTATGATCACAAAAGAGGACCAGCATAAGATGGCCTTTACATGTCCTTGGGGCACCTAGTACTGGAATGTGATGCCATTTGGATTAAAGAATGCAGGAGCTACATACCAAAGAGCCATGACACTGATCTTCCACGACATGATCCACAAAACTGTTGAAGACTATGTGGATGACATATTGGCCAAGTCAAAGAAGAGACAGGATCACATAGTGACTCTAAGTGCAATTTTTGATAGGCTAGAAAAATACAAGGTCAGGCTAAACCCAAAGAAATGTGTCTTTGGGGTACAATCAGCAAAGCTACTAGGGTACATAGTTTCAATGAGAGGGATAGAGGTGGATCCCGCAAAGGTAAAAGAAATCCTTGATATGGGAGTGCCAAGAACACTAAAGCAACTCAGAGGATTAAAAGGTAGACTCCAGTCCATCTGAAGATTCATAGCACAACTGGCAGATAAGCAAATTGCCTATTCATACCTACTCCACAAGGGAGTAGCATTCAGGTGGGATGACAAGTACGAATAAGCATTCAAAAAGATCAAGGAATACCTACTTACACCACCTATATTGATGCCACCGATTGTACGGAAACCATTGATTCTATACATCTCAGCAACGACAGTCACCCTTGGTGCCCTTTTAGCCCAACATGATGAAAAGGGAACCGAGCGGGCCATTTACTATATCAGTAGAACAATTGTGGGGCACGAGCTCAACTATACATCAATAGAAAAAGCTTGCCTAGTAGTGGTGTTTGCAGCCCAGAAATTCAGACACTACATGCTAGCTCATCAAATTAAGTTAATTTCCAAGATAGACCCCCTCAAATATCTATTGTCAAAATCAATGCTTACAGGCAGAATGGCTAAATGGGTTATGATACTATCTAAGCATGATATTGAGTATGTAGAGCGAAAAGCGATCAAGGGACAAGTAATTACGGATCAACTAGAGTAGAGTCTCCAATATGTGCAGATAACCTGCTCATATCAGAGTTTCCAGATGAGTCCCTTTTCAATCTCAATGAAGCCGACCACTGGAAACTATACTTTAATGGCTCCCACACGCAACATGGATCAGGAGCTGGTGTGTTCTTCATCACCCCCCAGGGGGACTGTATACCGAGATCTTACAAGTTGGCATTCCCCTATACAAACAACATTGCATAATATGAGGCTTTAACCACAGGTCTCAAAATTATGGCACAGTGGTGAATCATGGCATTAAAGTTCTATGGAGACTCGCAACTTATCATTAACCAAGTCAATGGTGAATACCAAACTAAAGATGATAAGCTGGCACCATACAAAAAGGTAGTGGAAAGCCTCAAGGATTCATTTATCGACATCACCTTTGAGAAAATACCGAGGGAAAACAACAAAGCAGTTGATGCAATGGCAATGATCGGATCCTTGCTAGATATCCCTCGCAATGTCTCAAAACACGAATTCCTTGTAGAGAAGCTTCTCGTACCAACTTTTGAGGTACCAGAATCGGAATATGCATGTGAACTCATTGGTCCCAGTGATCTTTGGTACCATGACATTTACCCCTACCTAAGATTAGGAATCCTCCCAGCAGACATTACCCCGAACCTCAAGTGAACCTTTGTCAAAAGGTCCTTACGATTTGTCATCCTAGGAGAAACCCTCTTACATAGAAGTATCGACGGAACCTTGTTACGTTGCTTAAAACCTGAGGAGACCTTGACTAATTTAACTGAGGTACACAATGGCACTTGCGGTTCGCATTCGAGTGGTATGACCTTGGCTAAGAAGTTGCTGAGAACCGGGTACTACTAGTCGACAATGGAAAGAGAGGCACATGAATTTGTCAAAAGGTGTCTACAGTGCCAACAACATGGAGACCTCATTCATGCGCCAGCTCAAGAATTGCATCCTATAGTTGCACCCTGGCCCTTTTCCCAATGGGGGCTCGATCTCATAGGTAAAATCTTTCCCACCTCATCCAATGGCCATAAGTTCATTATCACCACCACCGAATATTTCACAAAGTGGGTTGAAGCAATTCCCATTACCTACATCACTGGAAAACAAATATTCAAGTTCATCCTGAACTACCTCATCTGCCAATACAGTGTTCCCCAATCAATTATCTCTGATAATGGGACACCTTTCAAGACTTAGGATGTCTGTGACTTGTGTGAAAAATTCAAAATCCAACACCACTTTTCCACCCCATACTACCCATAAGGCAACAGCCAAGTAGAAGCAACCAACAAAACCATTCTGAAGATCCTTAAGAAAATAGTCAATGACTCTAGTCATGACTGGCATCTATAGTTAAACCTCACCTTATGGGCCTACTGCACCAGCATCTACATGCCAATAGGCACCACCCCATTCTCCCTGGTCTACGGATCAGAAGCTATACTCCCAATTGAGATCAAGCTCTCATCCCTGAGAATATCTTTGCAAAACCTCATCACAGATGAGGAATACAGGGTCACAAGACTGAATGAGTTGGAGTTACTGGATGAATGATGCATGGATGCCCTAAATCATCCACAGGTCTACCAAAATTGCCTGAAACGGAGCTACAACAAGAAGATCGGGCAACACACCTTCCAAGTCAGTGACCTTGTGCTAAAAGAAAACCAAAAGAATGTGTCAAACCTGGATAGCAAAGGAAAGTTTGAGCCTAACTGGCTGGGACTTTTCATCATCACTGCAAGCTATAAATCAGGGGCATATCAGTTATCAAAACTAGAAGGCGAACCTCTACAGGAGCCCATGAACAGTTCTCACCTTAAAAAGTTTTATGCCTAAAAAAATTGCAAGGTATAGAATTAGAAAATACAAAAACAATCAGAAAAAGTTTTGAAAAAATGGTTACCTTGATGAAAACCTGGCAAACAGGTGACTTGGTGACAACAAAAAAATCAAAAAATGCAAAAAGCAGAAAAAGGGATTGAAAATAGTAAAGAAAAAATCATCCTCTAGTGAAAATCACCTCAATGGCACTTTGGATAAGTACCATGGTGAAAACCTGGTAAACAAGCGCCAAGTGTAAATAAAGCACTCCTCATCTGCCAGGATCTACATGAATCACTCATCCATTCCATCACATTTCATTAACCATCCATCCACCCATCTGCTTGCATCCATACCATAGCCTGAGTTGATGCCCATATCACATTCCACCATAGCACTACTTGGCATATTCCTAAGGTCAGTTCGTCCTGCCTTCATCGAAGTAGTCTATCGCACCACACTGGGGGAATGTTCCCACATGCATCGAATTCATGTATATTCTAGTGATCTTCCTAAAACTTCAAAAAATCCAAAAACATCCAAATCATCAAAAATCCAAAAACAATTCAAAATATCAAAAAATCCTCAAAAAATTCACCATTGAGTCTTGCCAAGTCTTTCACATTGTCGAACTACGTCATCTCTGAGCTTGAACATAGGCAAGGTTGATCTTTGATCATCCCCCGAGACAATAAGGTTAGTGCTTTAGGCGTCTGTCGCATTGGCAATCCATTTGCCCATCTAGTCTGCATCTTAGGTCAAACCTTTAAGCAATAAAAGGGCAATCTGTTTGTCCATCTTATCATCAAGTCAGTCTGTCATCAGTTGAACTACGTGGTCTCTGCGTGTATAACGTAGGCAAGGCTAATCTATGAATCAGCTCCTGAGACCCCTAGGATAGGTCTTTAAGTTAGTCTTTTCGTCATAAAATTTGAAAATACCAAAAACAGCCTCAAAATATCCGAAAAATCCAAAATGGTACACCCATTTCATCTCGCTTTCACCCGTGATTTGTCATACTCATAATAAAGTCAATCGTTGCCTTCACCCTTTGGTGCGTCAGTCAAAAGCAAGTCTAGCAGGTTCAAAAGTGAACACCTAATCGTCAGAATCTTGAAAGTCTAGATCAGTGAGTTAGCAAGTTGGTCAACTCAGAATATCAATAGCTTATCACCCAAATCAGTCCCATCAAAACCTTGATCACAACATGTCCTAGGATGAAAATTTCCTACGATGGACATAAGCATTAGGTACCCCATAGTAGTTAGTCTTGGCCAGCGGTATGAGGAACATTAGCTTGTTTGGTTTGCTTTATTTGGTCTTTTATTGACTTATCTTATTTTGTGCTCATTCCAAGGACCTCTCGTGATGCCTAAACAAAATTGGTTTAGAGAGAAAGGAATGGGGCAAGGATTATTATCTTTTTTATCTGCTGTACTTGTTGGTTACTCTTGTAAAATAACTTCATCATGCATAATTTGTTTTGTTTCTAGGGAGGATGTTTTAGGTGTCTTGTTGACCACATAAGAAGGCTTGCCTTCTTATGTTTTGGCTCGAGATGTCTAGAATATCTTAAATGAATTCCAAATAAGGTTTCGTTTGTCAAGTGTCAACAAGAATACTCCTATCTGTTTGTCAAGTCAAGGTCCACCACACTAGGTACAAACACCATCCTGGTCCTTTATACCTTGATGCATCGTACCTATGTGTGTTATCAAACATAATGTAATTGACCCTTTGAAAATCCCAACTCCTAGCAATGCAAATCACCATCATCCTAACTAACTCATTAATTCTAAATTATTTTTATCTTCCTTTCACACTAACATGGCATCATAACAGTAATCAAAACATTTCCAATGCATACATCCTGCATCCACAAGATCATTAGCATAAGAAGCATGATTGCATCATAGGAGGAATAATATAAATCTGTTATTCTAAGAATCTTAAGAAAGAATTACATCATTATGCATCCATAACCATTTGCATATCATTACACCATCATTAACATACATTACATCCATAGGATCATCATTAAAAAGCATGGAAAACATACAAAAAGAAATGCATCCATTACATACATTAAATCACATAAGCATAAGAATAGAAACATCTCATAGCATCACATCAAATTAGAATGCATCCATACATATCATAGAAGGCGAATCATCTCATATATATCATCAAAAAATACACTGTTATGATACAAATCGGATCAAGTGTACATCGAATATATGGTACAATAAGGCCAAAATAGTACAACCCATAAATTAAAAGTACAAAACTGTCTGTGATCAAAAGGGCTAGCCCTGCTGGCTGCTGCCCTCCCCCACCTGTCTCTCATTGTGATCCTTTATCGGCCGCCTCCCTGTCTGCTGGGAGAAATCTAGCACTCTACCTACTGATGGTACTGCCTGTTGGTAGTGTCTCCAATAGTACTCGACCTCTTTGATAGCCTCTATGTACTCCTGAATGTCAACTAATCGACCCTAGGATGTGGAGGCTACACTCTTTAGCTATCTCTGCCGACCAATCTCTTGATCCCTCTCAGATCATGCCTGATCTCTCTCAGCTATAACTACAGCAACCTGGTGTTGGGCCTCATCCCGCTCTACTGTCAAAACATGTACCTGGCCCTACAGCTGCTAAATCAATGCATCACGGGGATCTAGCTGCCCCACTGGCTGTCCCACTAGTTGTGCTGCTGGCTGGTGCTATGGTACCATCTGAGGCTGCCCATCTGGTCCTACTGGAGCCTATGCTTTGTCTCTCAAAGGTGACTGCTAAAGAGGTGGTACACCTACCTTACCCCTACCTGCTTCCCTACCCTTGGCTCTCCAATGTGGAAGCACTATCCCAAGAACTATCAATCTCAATGGAGGCTGGAACCATGCCTTGTACGCTGGAGTCACCCTGCATCGGCCGGTCCCTGATCATATGGCCATGGCCGGGCCACTAACTATCTAAATGAGGACACTACCCCAACTGTTGGAATAGGTGGCCCCCATGCTGTCTCCTTCGCGCTACAGGCAAAGAGTGTCATGTATTGATCATCGGGTCTATCCTACATCTCATCGAACTGTTTGGCTACCCTATCAGGAAGGTACCTCTCTACCATAGTGTGCTCCCGGCCCTGCATAAACCTATCCCGGTGAGCAAAGAAAAGTTGCTAAGCATCATCGTACCACGGGCCAATACCCATCCATGACCTCCATATGAACACTGTCATCTCATCCAAAACCCATTGCCAGTGGGCTATACCGTCTGTACCCATGTGGGTAAAGTGAATCTCTACCCCACCATACCACCACATAATGGGATCATCAATATCTATAACAACTAGTGTCACAATTGGGCGAAGCACTGGGATCGCTCCCATGCCCAAATGTGTAGAAGGGTAATCCCGGCTCCAAGAGCTCGACCATCCAAGTACGCAAACTTGTGCAAGTCTTTGTACAAGGAAGCCAGCAATATTGGTGCCCAGGAAAAGCACTCTCAACGAACACACATCCGCAACCATGCCAATCCCCAACCTGGACTGAAATATCGGCCACACTGATTAGGAGCTACGAGACCAGAAATGATAGCACCCACAATCAGCCTGTAAGTAGGGGCTATACCCCAATACCGCTCCAAGTCTATCTGACCATCACAAAGGATGAGCTCATCAACACCCATAACACCAAAGCAAGCATCTCTACCCTCCTCCAAACCGTAGATCACTTGGGCTCCATGAATGGGTAGTCGCAGGATGCGCCAAACATCCTCAAGAGTAATGGTGGCCTCACCAGTAGGAAGATGAAAGGATGACGTCTCGCTATGCCAGTGCTCGGCCAAGGCATGCATCATACCCAAATGTGCTCGAACACGAGGGACATACGCAACATGCCACAGACCAAGCATCCCAAGCTACTCCTAGAGATATACGTGCATACCCTATAATCTCTCAAGTACTGGCCACCAATGCTCCCTAAAATGAATGACCTCATGACTCTCCTATACAAGGAAGGATACCGCATCAGTTTACCTAAAGAAAATCTACTATCCGTATCACATTTCGCTTTTGAAATAGCAAAAGAGGCGTTATTCTCAAAAGTGGCACAGTTTGTAATGTTCCAAACTGCGTCACGCGGTAGAATTTGGCACCCCATTTTGACAAACTGCGTCATGTGGCGCTATTTGTGCATGCGGTTGAGTTTGGTGACCGAAACCCTAAAAACCTAAACTATGCCACGCGGCGCTCTATACACATGCGATTCTATATGGGACTGCATGGCCCCAACTTTGCAGTTTTCGCGACGCTATATCACTTCGTGCAGCGTAGACCAAACCTAAACCCCAATTAATGCATGAATAACAAGAAAAATAAAAGTCGGATAGGGGTACATACCACGGGTCTTCCAGTAACTAGTCGCTAATGTACTCGTACCCGCTTTGACACGTGCAGAGGAAGCTGTCGTTGTGCCATCGTGACCAGGACTTAGATCTCAAGGTGTCAAAATTTTCAAGGTTTAAGATTCCAAATGTATTGAAAGTGACCCTTGAGGTCTATTTAAGCCTAAAAATTAGGGTTTTTTGACCTAATTTGACCTTCCAACTAGGGTTTTGGTCCCCTGATCCCATTTTCATCCAACCGCAGCCTGTGTTACATCTTTTTGGTGTCTTAACCTATTTTTAGGCATTGTGGGGCATTTATGGCCTGTTGAATACCTTGTCATCTTTTTTCATGAGATCATCCAAAAAATCAAAATTTTCGTCTGATCTCTCGAGGGGGCAATATCCAGCATTATCCTTCCACTGGGGCAGCAGTGGGGCATCTGAAAAATTTGAAAAAATTTTGAACTTTTGATCATAGCAGTTTATTCTTTGAAACAATGTAACAAGTACACTGCTTCAAAGAGGAGCAAAATGTAGACATGGAAAATGTACATTTCTGGTTTGGCACACTTGATCCTGATCACTAACATCATTTCCTTCGGAATCACACTCTCAGAATTTCATCATAATTCTATCTCTTAATCTAATGAAGCATTATTCATTTGATTAGGTCTATCACCTCCTTTGATTAAATTAATCAATTTAATTTAATTAACCTTACATTTTTGTTTAATTAAATAAATCATTTTATTTGATTAAAATCTCTAAAGTCCTCTTATTAAATTAAATAAATTAAACCTTATTTGATTTAATCTAATATTTCCCTCCTTAGTTAAATAAATCAAATCATTTATTTAATAATCTTTTCCTCTCAATTCTTGACTTAAATCAATTCATAAATTTAAGTCTAAATTGTCACATCATCTAATTCTTCATTAAATTAATCAAAACCATGATTAAGTTAATCCCTCTCATTAAAATCCTCTAGAGAATGCAAGTTGCAAAATAAATCAATTACTTTGATTTATTTAATTCTCTATTTTCCCTCACATGACTTCAAAAGGGAATATTCCCTTATTTGAATTCAAAAAGGCCAAGTGGACTTGGTCTTTCCAACAAGGCATTTAAGGCCTCTTACATGTCCTTGGCCTTGAACCAAGTGACATTAACTCCATTTCCCTTCCCTCTTCAACAAGTCATTTCACAATTTCAAATTCAAACTAAATGCATTTATTGGCATTTTGGCCAAAATGTGCACAACCACTAACCATTCACATCATGACATGTGGCATTCAACCATTGGATTGAAAGTTAGTCCCACATTGCTCAAATCTTACTTTCTCTTCCAAATTGAAAGTTATAAATTGGAGGCTTCTCTCCTCATTTCTCATCCACAATTGCATACAAAGTTACTCTCTGCACATTGAGAGCTATTTTTTCCCATTTCACTCAACCTATCACCATTTTCACAATTTGTAACAAGGTTATGCTCAAATCTCTTTGAGAGATTTGACCATTTCTCAATCACTCAATATTGCAACTTAGGAATTGGGAAAGCGCCAATTGCAACACTTCATTGGCACCAATTCCCCCATGGTATTACTAATCTATTGGCTTAATTAGGATTTAACTTCATTTCTTGTATTGTGTTCTTCATTTTCTAATTTTAGTTTAAATAGATGGATTTCATGGGAAATCTCTCATACTTGTTTGCATGCATTTGATCTAACAACTTAACATGTTTGTTGCTCTTGTGCATTTGCAGGTTTAGGGGTTCACAGTAACCTATTTTGAATTCCCAAGAAGTTTCCTTGCTTGACTTGGTCTCTTTAGGCTCCATAAAATATGCTCCAGCTAGTTGTGAGACTCTTAGATACTTGAAAGGTGTTTGAACTGCCCCTAGATTCCCTCAAACTGGACTTGAAACACTTCACATATTGTCCTTGTCATCCTTTGTGCCTTAATAGCTCCAAATTCCTCTCCTTCAAAATTGTATGATGTCTTTGATTGCTCATAAAAGACCCCAAACTATCCAACCTCCTTCATGAATTCCAAAATTGCCTTTTTCATAAAGATAGGGCATGTGGGAAGGTCTTGGAAAAGTTTAAAACTCCCTCAGGTCATTAGAAATCTTTAAGGGCAGTTTGAGACCACCAAAATCTTCACACAACTATCCCTTCCTTTGCATTTTCACCCCACGCCCATATACTAACTCAATATTCATCATTTTGCACCAAATACTATCATTCTAACTCATATATTGCTCTTTTGACCTGCACTTGTTGATTTTTTTGAAAACTCTCCCTATCATTGAGAAAAACATATATGCTCCCTTCAACTTACATCCCACCATGTGTTTCCAGACTATACTTGTGAAAACATCTCTTTGCACAAGACAAAGATTGTCCTCTCAAAGGCTTCCTATGACTTTCATCTCATGATTTGACTGTTAGTTTAAATAACTAAAGGACTATCCTTGCCCAATAATGCCTTTCAAAATTTACTTTATCCATTATGTCCTCTATATTCTTTGTTCATACATGTAACATTCATATTTTCATTTAGCTATACTCTTTTACTAAGCATGTATAGCAATCATCATGACTATCCTTTGTCTAAGTCAACTCCAATTGCATTTTCAGGCCTCTTATCCAATGTCTGCAAGAAGCAATGAACATTTTTCTCTTTTATTTACCTATATGTATTCATCATATCATTAATTATAACACTTTTGCCTCTTGAAGTTTCTTTTCCCTTGCCAAAAACTACCTTCAATGAAAACTCTTTTAGCCGCATGGCGTGTATCATAAGTAACAAGCACACTACATGTTTCTAGTATCTTTGAAGCTCCATGTCACATTCACTTTGGAGATCCTCTAAATCTGTTGTGCACTTTTTTGCACACACGCCCCACCAGAGGTAGGGACCCTCTTTTTCTTCATCTCTGCACCTTGGCTTTGTTAATTTTCTATTTTTCTCTTCTTGGGGGGTTATTTTGGAATTAATTCCAGACTTGGTTTGATGAAGGCAATATTCTAAGGCTTTTTGGGCTCTTCACTTGTCTTGGAAATTGGAAATGGGGATTTTTGAAGTGAATTTTCAATATTATGTGTAAATCTTTTTGCACCAATGGATAGAGGACGAAAAATTAGGCCATGTTACTTTTTTAATTTTTTTTAAAATTCCTTTTAGAAAAAAAGTTATAAGGTTTAGGGGACTTTGACCCTACTTGGAAATTCGGGTATTTCCGTCCCTAATGGAAATCCCCGAAATTTCTTTTTTTGGAAATTTTCATGCCTCCCTCAAAATCCTGAAATTTACCAAAAATGGAAATTTTCAGCATCATATGAAAAAAAAATTGCACCCATTGATAGAGGATGAAAAATTAGGTGGGGTTGTTTTTTAATTTTTTTGAAAATTCTTTCTAGAAAAAAAGTTATGAGGTTTAGGGGATTTTGACCTTGTTTGCAATTTCGAGATTTTCCTCCCTAAGCAAAATTCCCCGATTTCCATCTATGCCTTGGATACCTGACGAGGACTGCTTTGTATTGTGCTTCAGGGATTTTGGCTCTTCACGGAATTCCATGTTCTCCGAAAATCCCCAAGTTTCCATCAGGCCCTCAAATCCCCAAAATTCCTTTAAGCCCTCAAATCCCCGAAATTCCTTCAGACCCTCAAAAACCCGAAATTTCCTTTTTTGAAAATTTTCAAGCCCCTCAAATCCCAAAAAATTTTAAAATGGAAATTTAGTTTTTGGAAATTTCCAAGCCCCCTCAAAATCCCAAAATTTTCCAAAATGGAAAAAAATTGAAAATGGATTTTTATTTTTAAATGGAAATTTTTCTCAAATGCATTTTTTCCAAAATGGTATTTTTCTTGAAATTTTAAAATGTTCCTAAAAATGAAATTCTTGAGATGGAGAAAAAAAATTGAAAATGGAAAATTTTTGAAAATTAAAAGTTTTCTTAAAAGGCCAAAATTCTATTTAAATTTAATTTGGATTGGATTTTTAACATGTGAGCTACTAATGATGATATATGTTTTTCAAGATTAAATAAATAAAAAAGGGGGGACTTGCATATGGATTTGTGCCAAGAGGAAAATTTGAAAAATATTTTAATGTTGATTTACATATGAATCGGTGTCCAGTTGTTCAAATGAACCCAATTACATGTATGAATTCCTACCCAAACTGTCTACAACTAGAAGGAATTTCTGGAAGACATGTGAAGCTAATTTCATCATCCAATCAGAATTCTCATTAATGTCAAGTTGGCAGAATATTATTTTCTCATTGTTCCATGATGTAACTGTTTTTTCCCATTGGATGATGATGTATCTAGATGCCAAAACCCTAATGTAACTGATGGATGTTTCTAGATGAGCAATTTGTGGCATTGGATTGGTTTAATCTTGGCCATTGAATCTGAATTGTAAAATCTATAAAAGGCCAGTGCCTTCTCACTTGTAAAGGGTTAGAGAATAGCTGATTAGAGGTTGTAAAGCCAGATTTGGCTAAGTTAGAAGTTAGATTCTGCAAATCAGTAGTTATAGGAGAGGAGAGAACAAGAAGACTATTATGTAAATTTTGAGAAGATAATGCAAATGGGTTGTTGATTTGGCAAACATTGTGTTATGTTTCAAAAAAATTATGGTTTCTTGTTCTTGATTCTCAATGTTAGATGTGTTTTCAGTTCTTTCATGATAATGGTGAAATATTAATGATGTTGATCGATTTCTAGTCCATACTTTTAGCAATTTGTTGATTGTAAGTTGTTGTGTAAAGTTAATTTGGGCCTTATATTGTGCTAAATTCAACTGTGAATGTTTGTTTGCATTGCGCCATTTACTGGGTATGTGGATGAATGTTCATAGTCTGAAAATCTTTAGTTTCCTTAGAATATTGCACCATTTTTATGTAGTTGCAGGCTTGTCCTTGATCAAGTAGAGATTGGTTTTGTTGGAGATTTGTCTATTTGCAGCATACATCCTTGTTATGATTGATTTTAGGAGTAATTTTAATCTTAGGATTTCTTTAAACCCTCATTGTTTGCTATTTCTTTAAATCTGGGTTAGATTTAAGAATTTTAAGTATCAACACATTGCAAAATCTGATAAGTTTGAAGATCCAACATTTGCTTGTAAGGCCCCTTTGTGATTACCAGCATTTTCACATTATCTCTGAGTTATTTCACTGCATTGTCAAGACCAAACATTAGAGACCTTGGGTTATCTCTTTGCTAATAGAGATTTATCTTTCAAGAGAGATAGGATATCATATTCTATCTAAATTGTTGTTGTGTAGAAAATGCCATCAACGGATTGGTGCTAGAAGGAGGGCCTAAATAAGCAAGCTAGATCGATTTATGTCTGTCATTTCTCCTAAGAGATTCAGAAGAAGAACCAGGTCTACACCAGGAAAAAAAGAGTTTCAAGAATTACAAGCTCCTACCAAGTCAAGAAGGACCAAAAGAAAGGGAGAATCATCATCTACCTCATCATTTATGCCATCCTCACCCTCATCAGTCCATCTTCATCTAATTCTGAAGCCATCCTCATTCAGTAGCCTCAACCGGTCATAAATCAGCCTTTACCACCTCCACTTCCACCAATTGCTTTCTTGGTGAACAACCTATCTCCATTATCCTTCAAAAACTACAATGTTATGTCAAAGAATCCTGAGCTTTTATGCTCCAAGTTTCACATTAATGATCCCAAAAGGACTGTTGAAGAGCACATTAGGATTTTTAAAACTACCCTCAAGGACAGGGGAATTAATCATGAGGATGTCACATGCAGAATTTTCTCATATTCCCTTGGGGATGAGGCATTTTATTGGTATAATAATCTTCCTACTGGGTCTATCACTGCTTGGCTTCAATTGGAGACTGCATTTTTAAAAAAAATTGAGATCTCAATTAGTGCCAATGAGTTACTTTTGCAGTTTACTAGAGTCAATAGAGAGGCGAATTAACCAATAGGGGATTTCAATAATAGATTTAATAGGGCTTATGCTAGGCTGCAATCCCCTTATGTTGTAGATGATGCCTCTACCAAGGAGGTTTATTATGAGGCTTTGGATAGTTTAACATCTACCTTTGTGAGAGAGAAAACCCTCCTATCAGCCTACTTGAAGCTTATGATGTGGTTGTTAAAGTAAGTACATATTTGAGGCAACACTTGTCTGGACCCTTGCCATTAGCTAATCAAACAATTGTGTTGAGTTCGGCCCCTCAATTACCTTTGGTTTCTAACTCGAGTCACCCCTTGAATCAAGCCCCACCCATGTCAAATTACCATCCAAATATAAATCAACCTGCATTCTCTCATCAGTAAGATAATATACCTAGTTACTTGCAGAGCTCTAAGATATTTCACCAATCCTTGAACCATGGGTTCCATTTTGTTTATATGCAAAATTCAGTTGGTGTTGTTCCTCCATCAAAAAATGCAGACAAGGAGAGGCTGGATGAACTCACAGAGCTAGTAAAGAAGCTGGCCACCGAAGTCACTTACCTAAGGAACCAAAATAATCAACCTCAGGTCATCCAAAGGGGAACTCAATCCAATTATGATCAAGATCGGGGGCAGAATTTTGATAGGGGACAATATTTTAAAGATCAACACTCAAGGCCAACATTTGATAGAAAGCAGCTACCACATCAAAATAGGACTTGGAGTATAAGGCCTAGCAATGAAGGAATCCTAACATCTTTGGAGCAGCCAAACAATCAAGAAAAGCACCCATCTGGTGTATATCTAGCAAAATCAGCTCTATTCGGATGGTGTAGGCTTCATAACACCAATCAACACTTTGAATTGGATTGTCAAGAATTTTAGACTGTTGTGTCTATTTTCCAACAAGAAGTCCCACATACCAAAAACAATTTGAGTGGACAAGAGATAGTACCATCTAATCCTTATGACATATTGATCTTGGTGGTGGATCATGCCCTATTTCCAAGGAGCGAAGAGAATGGACTAGAAGAAAAACAAGACAGAAGTGTTGAAACAAAGTATGCATACAACGAATAATTTATAGTTCAATATTTTGAAAGTGATGAGGAGAATGGAAATGGTCCACTAGACGAGGAAGAGTTTACGATTGATGAGGTTCAAGCGTTCCATTATGTGCCTACTCAGTATTTCACAAATGGGGGACAATCTGATGCTGATAAAGGCAGAAGCGTTGAAAATAACAAGGATAAATTTGTGGACAGCTCTAAGGACAATTGTTTTGCCATGACTATAGAGCAAATAGGAGAGTATGTGGCAGAAGGATTCAAGAAAGTTAAAGGATTGGATGTTGATGAAATCCTTATGTTACATGATATGCCTAAGAAACCTACTCATAAATCTAACAATGCTGAAGCATGACTAGAGTCAGCAGAAGAGGTGGAAGAGCAATTATGGTTGTCAGATCACACAAATGATGTGCATCAAACTATGAAGAATGAGCTTCCAATAGAAGAATTTCAACAAGCTACCGAAGAATGCCCAGTAGAAGAGTCAACTGGCATTGGATCTAAGAAAGGCATAGCAGTAAACGCTGAGGCAGCCTTGGAGGAGGTTGAGCTTTCAGTTGAGGAGCCTCAACAAATTGCCAATGAATGTCCCATGAAGAAAATTGATGAAGTTGATGTTGTTGATAAAGAAGCTGATGTTCTTGAGGGTTACAGTTACAAGCATGAACTAGTGCCAACAAAAGAATTTGAGGAGTCTTCTTATTCATCTAATTCTATTTTTTCTCTATCTATTGATGAACTACACAATGAAAATTCACATATTTTATGCATTAATGATGGGATAGCTAATGTGGTTCATACTGATGCACAGGAAAAACCTGAATGATGCTGAAAACAGTAATGTTACAATCATAATTGATCACATGGTTGTAGGTGAAAATGTGCTTGAGGATCAGTTTGTGATGCCTCCTGATGAACATCTTGCTGAGAAACTTGTTGTGCATGACAAAGCTTATGAAATTTCATCACTAATTCCTCATGAAGATACTCAAACAGGTGAAAATTTTCATGATGTTAATTCTGAATTTGTTCAATCTAATTTTCACCCTGAATTGTTCATTGATGACTCTAAGTTTGCTGTGCATATTTCGAGTGCAAGAGGGATACTTCACCATCAATTGAGACCTCCTAACGACATGGGCATCAACTCTTCACAATTGGAGGTTAATGAACACAACATGATGTCTGAACAAGCAAAACACCAAGTTGCTTCTTTCCTTGATAAATTTTGTAAAGCTTATCATTTTGATTATGGAGGTTTAGGGAAGACAACTTGCATCTGGATTGATCATGGTTGTATGAGTTGCCTCAATTGTTGATAATTTCTGTTGAGAATGTTGAGTTTGAATGTTGCATTGTTGAGGTTTATTTTGTTGAATATAAGGATGAATTTTCATTCTTGAGGACTGTTACTATCACCTTACTACTTGTCCATGCACTAAAAATCCAAATAGGTGTGGTTCTCAACTCACCTTGTTTGACCATGAGTCATTTTGAGTCTCTTTGTACATAATGTTGATTTGAATAAATGCAGCTTGCCTTGTTGTTCTTTTGCTTTAAGTCTATTTTTTTTTCTTTAAGATAGATGGCTTTAGTTTAGATTGCTTTGTTTTTCCTTTGGTTGGCTTTTGTTATTCTTTTGGTTTCAATTGGGTTGTTTTCTTTGTTTCTCTAGCTTGGTTTCCCCTATTTTTTGTTGGGAGTGTCTTATTCGCACAACAACAATTATTTTATTTGGGACTATTTTGGGTATTCCTTTTACAAACTCTAATCATCCTTCCAGGATATGTTGGTGGAAGTCTTCTATTCATTGTCACATGTGCTAAATATTTAAAGTGGACAATTCATTAGATTGAGCTAGCTCCTGAATGTGCTCAAATCTTATATTTATTACATACATATTAAGAATCTTGAGGTTGTTGTTTGGTTCCTTGTGAGGTTTGGTTAAGTGAAAAATTTTATGTTCTGCTTCAGTGCCACTGTGATTCTCTGCCCTAAGTGTGAGCTTCATTGCTTACAGGTTGAAATGAAGAAGCAAAAAGAAATATCAAAAAGAAAAGAAAATATTGAATATCAAAAGAAAGTGAGTTCAACTTCTTAGGGGGATCCGAATATCTCTATCGGGGCTATGGACGCCTAACTAGTAGTAGAGCTATGTTTGGGAGAATCACAGCGATAACCTCATCGGCGCTATGGACGCCTGACTAGCAGCAAGGCTCTATCCAGGTTTCTTTTGAAGTTAGAATCTTTATGTAGCTTAACATGACTGAACTTGGTTTCTTGTAGCAACTTAAGGAGGGAAATTTATACACTTGCACATGCTTGGATTTCCAGCACAAGAAGGGCTAGCTTGTTCATTGATTTTGAAACTTTAGTTTATTGGTTGACTTGATGTGAGGATCGAAACCAGAGATTCTAGGTTCTTGATTCTAGTTTGTCATTGAAATGTTCTAGAGCATTTTCCCAGTAGGAGTTGCCATTTGTTCTGCACTTTTTTGCACACACGCCCCACCAGAGGCAGGGACCCTTTTTTTCTTCTACATCTCTGCACCTTGACTTTGTCAATTTTTAGTTTTGCTCTTCTTGGGGGTTTATTTTGGGATTAATTCCATATTTGGTTTGATGAAGGCAAAATTCTGAGGCTTTGGGGGCTCTTCACTTGTCTTGGAAATTGGAAATGGGGATTTTTGAAGTGAATTTTCAATGTTTTGTGTAAATCTTTCTGCACTAATGGATAGAAGATGAAAAGTTAGGCCAAGTTGCTTTTTGAATTTTTTGAAAATTTCTTCTAGAAAAAAAGTTATGAGGTTTAGGGGATTTTGACCCTACTTGGAAATCCGGGTATTTCCGTCCCTAATGGAAATCCCTGAAATTTCATTTTTTGGAAATTTCCATGCCTCCCTCAAAATCTCAAAATTTACCAAAAATGAAAATTTTCAGCATCATATCAAAAAAAAATTACACCCATGGATAAAGGATGAAAAATTAGGTGGGGTTGTTTTTTATTTTTTCAAAAATTCCTTCTAGAAAAAAAGTTATGAGGTTTAGGGGATTTTGACCTTGCTTGGAATTTCGGGATTTTCCTCCTTGGACGGAATTCCCTGATTTCCATCCATGCCTTGGATATCTTATGAGGATTGTTTTGTATTGTGCTTCGAGGATTTTGGATCTTCATGAAATTCTATGTTCTCCGGAAATCCTCGAATTTCCTTTAGGCCCTCA
Organism: Sequoiadendron giganteum; assembly: GCA_007115665.2. Lineage (NCBI taxonomy): Eukaryota > Viridiplantae > Streptophyta > Pinopsida > Cupressales > Cupressaceae > Sequoiadendron > Sequoiadendron giganteum. The sequence goes on from CM021102.1 coordinate 158,636,053, forward strand.
AATCCCCAAAATTCCTTTAGGCCCTCAAATCCCATAAATTCCTTTAGACCCTAAAAAACCTGAAATTTCCTTTTTTGGAAATTTCCAAGCCCCTCAAAATCCCAAAATTTTTCAAAGATGGAAATTTCTTTTTCGAAATTTCAAGCCTACCAAAATCCCAAAAAAAAATGGAAATTCCTTTTCGAAATTTCAGCCCCCCTCAAAATCTACAATTTTCAAAAAAAAAAAAAAAATTGAAAATGGAAATTTTTCCAATGCATTTTTTTCCAAAATGGAAAATTTCCAAAATCAGTAATTTTTCTTGAAATTTTAAAATGTTCCTGAAAATGAAATGAAATTCTTGAGATGGAGAAAAAATTTTGAAAATGGAAAGTTTTCTTAAAAGGCCAAAATTTATTTAAATTTAATTTGGATTGGATTTTTAACATGTGAGCTACTAATGATGATATATGTTTTTCAAGATTAAATAAATCAAAAAGGGGGGACTTGCATATGGATTCGTGCCAAGAGGAAAATCTGAAAAATATTTTAATGTTGAATTACATATGAATCGATGTCCAGTTGTTCAAATGAACCCAATTACATATGAATCTGTGCCCAAACTGTCTACAGCTAGAAGGAATTTCTAGAAGACATGTGAAGCTGATTTCATCATCCAATCAGAATTCTCATTAATGTCAGGCTAGCAGAATATTATTTTCTCATTGTTCCATGATGTAACTGTTTTTTCCCATTGGATGATGATGTATCTAGATGCCAAAACCCTAATGTAACTTATGGGTGTTTTTAGATGAGCAATATGTGTCATTGGATTGATTTAATCTCGGCCATTGAATTTGAATTGTAAAATCTATAAAAGGCCACTGCCTTCTCACTTGTAAAGGGTTAGAGAATAGCTTATTAGAGACTATAAAGCCAAAATTAGCTAAGTTAGAAGTTAGATTCTGCAAGTCAGTAGTTGTAGGAGAGGAGAGAGCAAGAAGACTGTTATGTAAATGTTGAGAAGATAATGAAAATGGGTTGTTGATTTGGCAAAATTTGTGTTATGTTTCAAAAGTTTTATGGTTCTTGTTCTTGATTCTCAGTGTTAGATGCTAGTTTTCAGTTCTTTCATGATAATGGTGAAATATTAATGATGTTGATCGATTTTCGATCCATACTTCTAGCAATTTTTTGATTGTAAGTTGTTGTATAAAGTTAATCTGGGCCTTATATTGTGCTAAGCTCAACTATGAATGCTTGTTTGCATTGTGCCATTTACTGGGTATGTGGATGAATGTTCACAGTTTGAAAATCTTCAGTTTTCGTAGAAGATTGCACCATTTATGTGTAGTTGCAAGCTTGTCCTTGATCAAGCAAATATTGGTTTTGTTGTAGATTTGTCTATTTGTAGCATTCATCATTGTTGTGATTGATTTTAGGAGTAATTTTAATCTTAGAATTTCTTTAAACCCTCATCTTTTACTATTTCTTTGAATTTGGGTTAGATTTAGGAATTTTAAGTATCAACACATTGCAAAATCTAATAAGTTTGAAGATCCAGTATTTGTTTGTAAGGCCCCTTTGTGATTACCAAAATTTTCACATTATCTCTGAGTTGTTTCACTGCATTGTCAAGACCTGACATTAGAGACCTTGGGGTTATCTCTTTGCTGATAAAGATTTACCTTTCAAGAGAGATAGGATATCATATTTTGTCTGAGTTGTTGTTGTGCAGAAAACACCATCAACAAAATCCATAGAAGATAAGTCACCAAACAATACAAAATGTTTTTTCAAACCAATAATATCTATAAGACCATGAGGTAGGGTGGAAGAATCCTAAATTTTATTGGCCAATCATTAGTCTTAAACTAATATGGACTACCTTCTTTGGTGAATGATGACTGCATTCCTCAATAGCTCCAATTTCCTGGATGCCTTCTTCAATAGGAAAATTGTATGAAAATAAAAAATGAATAATGAATTTCACCAATCGTTGATGACCCACTTCTCAGGGGTCATTTATATATTTTTCCTTTCATGTGGTCATCTTGAAATTCAGTTCAAAAAACTCCTTGATGTTCAAGGATACTACCCCATTGGCACCAACATGATTGTCCTCATTCTAATCTTCTCCTTTTTTTGACATATTGGATTTCAAGTAAGGAATTCTTGCCTTGGAAAAAACTTATGTTACTCCAATTGAAAAACCTTCTACTCATCACCCAACCATGTGTTTCATGGAGTGTGATAGTATTAGTGACTAATTATTTGTATTCATGGCATGACTATCATGTTAGACTATTTTATCTTTGATAATGTATAGCTGACCTATAGGTTGTTATCATGTTGTCCTTTATTGATGTTCAAGAATTAGGCCTATTTACTTATTGCTTCTATTTATTTCCATTAACATCATACCCTCATTTGGTTACATGTTTATGTAAACTCTCTTTGTCCTTATCACTTTTACATAGGACTATAATAGTTTTTACCATTGCACTACATGTTGGTGACTTTCTCTGAGATTAGTATATTGCATTGTGCCTCTTGGAAATATACCTATTCTACATTGTATGCCAAACTATCCTCTCTTTGGCTTGGAAAAACTATCTTATCATGAAGGGCCTATCCATGTCAATCATGCATATGTTCATTTACAATGACTATAATTGGCCACTATAGTTGTTTTGATTGATGTTTAGCTCTTATTTACCTGACAGTCTTATGACTGTCCCTTTTAGGACTGTCCATGTCAATAATGTATTGTCATTGTTCTTCTTGTGTATTTAAGTCACAACCTATGGTCTTATATTTTCCTTTTATCTCTACATTGTCATACTCCTTTCATAAAGTCTACCATTCACCTTGCTTGGTTCAGACTTTGTGTCACTATAATTTTTGTCCAAGATGCTTGCAATATTGACTCAGCTACCTGTTGATGTGGATGTTAGTCACACATAACACAAATAAAATTAACAAATAACTTTACCTCTCTTGAAAGAAAAATCAAATTCTAAGATAGAATTTAATAATACCAAGGCTCTGTTAGTCAGATCTTGACAGTGCAAGTTCTACTTAGTGTTTGTTTTGAAGTTGTTTTACAAAGGGACTTACGCACTTGATCTATAAAAATGGTTATATTCTAAAAATAATTGTTAATTTCACAAATCGACCATTAATTAGTGTTCAAAGATCTTTAATCTGATTTTATTTATTTATTTCAGAACATTTTCATCATTAGATTTATAACTTCATGAAATCAAAAGATTTGCAACAATATTTTATGAATTTCAAAAAAAATTGATATCACTTAATTAGATTTAAAGCATTCAGCAATACAATGAAAATGAAAGGTTTGCAATAAATTTTCATTCATTCATCTCTTTTTTGGAACATTTTCTGAAATTTAACATCTAATCTAAAATAAAGCATCAAAATACTTGAAAAATAAAATTGCTCCTGCGTATTCTCCACACATGCCCCAAGAATTAATCAAAACAAAGAAAACCACTCTATACTTCACCATATTGCTTCACAGCTAGGCATAAAACAGTGCAAGCTTTTAAAGAAGAGGGTTTAGTTTGGACACCGAGTAGGTTTTGTATGCACACTTAAATGACATAGCACATAGTCTTGTTCAGCTGAACTAACAAACCCACTACAAAGATTCAAGAGATAGGTAGCTACCAAATTGTTTTCAATATTGATTAAGCTCTATGTGCATACAAGTTTTTAACCCAGAATGATTCAAAAAATAGGAAAAAAGAACAAAACTTAGAGAAGTTTTGGCTCTTCCTACATCCACAAATTATGAACTTAATGAAAATAAGACATCATTTTTCCTTTTATAGAACATAAGGCCTCACAAAATCAATTACAAATTATGAATGGTCAAGATTCATCCTCCAAAATCAACGGTAGCAGATTAATCTCTTCACATGGGTGATATTAGCAAATAGTCTCGTTAACAGTCACTTGAATTCCCTACAAAATGAACAATTCAACTTTATCAAATCTCAAGTCATTTATAAACTTAATTGACATATACATTTAATTCATAACTTTAGAATTGAGTTTAAAAATGCATTAATGTTTCTCAAACACCAAATAAGTCCAATTTTAAGTCATATTCCTGTGAAAATGTGATTTATTCCCATTTTAAAAATTCATTTCCAGATTTTTTAATTTAGAAAATTTCATTAAATGATTATCTTGGTTTTGTTCCTTGTTTTCTCATCTTTCCAGAACATTTTTAAATTTTAAATTTCATTAAAAAATGAGGGAGATATGGTCATTTTCATGAAACTAGTTTTTTTCCAAATTTTGGATTTTTTTTTTTTGAAAAAAAAAAAACCTGAACTGGAATCGGGATCTTTTAAAAATTTGGGAACCCTTAAAAAACTAGGAATCCTTAAAAACCGAGAATCCTTAAAACTCAAGAATCCTTAAAAAACTAGGTCCCTTAAAAACTAAGAACCAGGAACTGGAAACTTTTTATGATTTAGGTTTGCAAATGCACACATTTCTTTTGGTAACCATGATTTTCCCTACAAGCCATACCTTATTTATTTTTAAGTATTTTCAAAAAATTCAAAAGGCAACCCTTATTATTTTCACGTGCTCTTTCCATCCATGATTAAAAAATTAACTTTTTGGAAATTTTGAAAAAAATCAGGAACTAGGTGATTGGTGCAAAATTTCTTTCCATAAGATAAAAAACTTCTTTGAACCTGAACCCGCTTAATTTTTTAGTATCGTCAAAAATTCCAAAAAGTAACTCATTAATTTTCAGTGTTCTACCCATTCATGATGATATTTCAACCATTAAGAATACCAAATTTTGGATTTTGAATTTATGATAAATTTTCAAGTGTTTGGACCATAAGGATAATTAATTTTGAGGTTCAGAGGATATAGAGAACTCACAGAGACGACAAGGAAAGCTAGACCTAAACTAAAAAAAAAGGGTTCCTTATTATTCCAAAATTAAAATAGGGCGTGTTGTGAGACCACACAATAACTAGCAACCAAAAAAAAACAACAAAATTTAAAAATTCAAAGAAATAAATGAAAATTTAGGCATAAAATTTCTAACTTCAGTAAATCCAAACTTGTTATCTAACCACATAACAATATAATTAACAGAAATAACAAGGTTTTAAAAGGAACTTAAGTGTGTGCATATGATTCATTCCTTTCTTTGAAAAAAGTAAGAAGATAGTAAATGCTTGTATTAAGCTACATAGTTTGGTTTAACCTTTTAAGCCAACCTTGAATAGAGTCTTGTTGTCAGTCAAGCGTCCATAGCCCCAGCAAGGTTATCTCTATAATTCCCCCAAACATAGCTCTACTACCAGCCAGGCGTCCATAGCCTCGGTAGAGATATTTGGATAGCCTAAAAAGTTGAATTTTCTCTTTTGATATTCTTTTTTTTTTCTTTTGATATTTCATTGTAAGCTTTTTTTCTTCAACTTTTATGCAATGAATCCTACTATTAGGTTGGGAATTATAGTGTTAACAAAGGAAAACCTTTAGATTTTTCACTTAATACAAACATCCACTATCCCTTCAAAATAATTCAAAGAATTTTTAAATGTGTGAGTATGTATAATTCCTTGAATGCTTCATGTTATTCACTATTAAGTAAACCTTCATGTGACACACTGAATAAATTTACTAAAATTACAAACCTATATAAAAAAATTCCCTTATTTCCAGAATTAAATAAATCTTGTAATTTTTAAAAGTTACCAATTTGTTTCATTTATACATTCTAGAAAAATAAGAACCTCCAAAACAAGCACAACTAGAAATAAAAACAAAAGAAACTAACCTATAGAAAGAAAGAAAAAAAACTTAAGCAAAACCTAACCTAATTATATACAAGAAAATTACCTAGAAGAACATGACCTCAAATAAAACATATTTACACCCAAATTTACATATTTAGAAAAAATGTGCAAGAAAATTATGACAACAGTCAAGGTTCTTAATCTGGAAAATTTATCTTCATATTTTAAAAAATAATTCTATGCCCTATTGTTCTCATATTCATTGCAAAAATCCCTAACTATTAGCAGTTGAGGTAATTCACCATTCTCATGGTTGATCCAAATGCAAGTTGTACTTTTAAAGTATTCATAATCAAAATAATAAACATCAAAATTTATAGTAGGAAGGAATGATACAACTTGGTCAATTTTGTGTTCATGAAAACAAATTTGATTGTTTCCAACCAATCCCTCATGCAATCAATTTGAATTTTTCATCTTCAAGAGGATGAAGTTCATGAGGAATCATTCCTTTTGCATCTACAACATGCAAATAATTATATTCAACTTTCAACAATTTATTGTGAAGATCATACTTATCATTCATAGAATCTAAAACATGAAACATTTTCTCCTCTTCAAAATTATTATGCAGCAAGAAAAATGAGTCTTCATCCATTTGATGCATCAAATCTGCATTATTAACATCATTTTGAGCATCTTCCTCCACTGACTTGGCTACAATATTTATGCATGTTTTATTGTGCATGACTATTGGACTTTCCTCTTCAAAAGGGAATTCAAAATCATCTTTGATTTCCTGTATGTCAGCAATATCTAAATGAAAAATTTCATCATTCAAATATGACATAAAGAAATCTTCCATTTAACTCATTTGATTGTAAAGATGAAACATCTTTTAACAGGTAAGATAACTTCCCTGTTTCAACCTCCAATTGATTTGGTAATTGCATTTTTATAGCAGCAGTAGAACTTTGTAAATCGTCAATTTCCCCTATGTTCATTTGTTGATCCTCAAACAACTTACTCCATTTGTTTGGTAAAGTCTTTAACTATATTGATCTACAATAATATTCTTGCAATGCATTATCTAATTTAAAAAATTAGATAATACATCCTTATCCATTTTATTTATTGTGACTTCTTTTGTTGTTGTTGCAAAATCTTATCCATTAATTGCATCCTTGGATTGATCTTCCACCTATTCACATTTTCTCATATGATTATTTATATCATCCACTTTAAAGAAATATTTTTTCATGATTCTAGACTTAGAATCAACTCTAATTTGATCATTTGAAGATTTCTTCCTATATTCATCAATTTCTTTCTACTAAATCTTTTCTTTTCTTTGAGGAGATTCATACCTGTACACTTCAATGAAAGGAATTAATTCTTTCAAATCCAAATCTAATCTAGTCAAAAAAGTTATGCAATTAATTTCACCATGATTTGTTGTATTATGTATCCTGCAGTTGTTAAATAAAGTAAAATCAGACAAACACTGAGAATAAAGCTTCTTATCTAAAATTTCTTGAAGGAAAGGAATGTTAATCTAGAAATTATCTTCACAATAAGATTGAACATTCTACCTTTTATTTTTCATTCAAGCTCAAATTTTCTTTATTTTTCAGAATATTTACTTTTTATTTTATTTTTTAGATTTTTAAATTTTTTTAAAAATTGATTTTAAAGAGAAATCTGCAATCTCATATAAAACTTTATAGCTCTTTTATCAACTCCAACATGTGCATTCCCTCCTTCTAGCGCCAATTTTGTTGATGTGGATGTTAGTCACACATAACACAAATAAAATTCACAAAGAACTTTACCTCTCTTGAAAGAAAAATCAAATTCTAAGATAGAATTTAATAATCCCAAGGCTTCGTTAGTCAGATCTTGACTGTGCAAGTTTTACTCAGTGTTTGTTGTGAAGTTGTTTTTACAGAGGGACTTACGCACTGGATCTGTAAAAATGGTTAGATTCTAAAGATAATTGTTAATTTCACAAATCAACCATTACTTGGTGTTCAAAAATCTTTAATCTGATTATATTTATTTATTTTAGAACACTTTCATCATTATATTTATAACTTCATGAAATCAAAAGATTTGCAACAATATTTCATGAATTTCAAACAAATTTTCTATCACTTAAGTATATTTAGCTTTAAGCATTTAGCAATACAATGGAAATGAAATATTTGCAATAAATTTTCATTCATTCATCTTTTTTTGGAATATTTTCTAAAATTTAACATCTAATCTAAAATAAAACATCAAAATACTTGAAAAATAAAATTGCTCCCGATTAGTCTTCATGCATGCCCCAAGAATTAATCAAATCAAAGCAAATCACTCTATACTTCACCAAATTGCTTCATAGCTAGGCATAAAATGATGCAAGCTTTTAAAGAAGGGGCTTTAGTTTGGACATCGAGTAGGTTTTGTATGCACCCTTAAACGACACAGCATACAGTCTTGTTTGACTAAACTTACAAACTAGCTACACAGATTCATGAGATAGGTAGTTATCAAATTGTCTTTGATATTGATTAAGATCTATATGCATGCAAGTTTTTAATTTGGAATGATTTAGAAAATAGGAAAAAAGAACAAAAATTAAAGAAGTTTTGGCTCTTCCGACATCCACAAGTTTTGAACTTAATAAAAATAAGACATCATTTTTCCTTTTATAGAACATAAGGCCTCATAAAATCAATTACAAATGATGAATGGTCAAGATTCATCTTCCAAAATCAACGGTAGTAGATTAATCTCTTCACATGGGTGATGTCAGTAAATAGTCCCATTAACAATCACTTGAATTCCTTGCAAAATGAACAATTGAACTTTATCAAATGTCAAGTCATTTATAAACTTAATTGACATATTCATTGAATTCATGACTTTAGAATTAAGTTTAAAAATGCATTAATGTTTCCCAAATACCAAATAAGTCCAATTTCAAGTCATATTCTTGTGAAAATGTGATTTAATCTCATTTTAAACATTCATTTCCAGATTTTTAATTTAGAAAATTTCATTAAATGATTATTTGGGTTTTGATCCTTGTCTTCTCAGCTTTTGAGATCATTTTGAAATTTTAAATTTCGTTAAGAAATGAGGGGAGATATGGTCATTTTTGTGAAATTGGTTTTTTCCAAATTTTAAAATTTAAAAAAAAAAAAAAACGTGAACCGGGAACTCTTAAAAAAATGGAACCCTTAAAAACCCGAATCCTTAAAAATTGGGAATCCTTAAAATGAGAGAATCCTTAAAAATTGGGAATCCTTAAAAAATTGTGAACCCTTAAAAACTGGGAATCCTTTAAAAAATCGGGAACCGAGAACTTTTTGAAAAACCGAGAATCAGGAACCGAGAAATTTTTATGATTTAAGTTTGCAAATGCATACATTTCTTCCGATAACCCTTTTCCCTACAAGCGATAACTTTTCTATTTTTAAGTATTTTCAAAAAATTCAAAAGGAAACCCTTATTATTTTTCCCATGCTCTTTCCATCCATGATAAAAAAAAAAAATCAACTCTTTGAAAATTTTGAAAAAAAAACGGAAAGCGGGAACTAGGTGATTGGTGCAAAATTTCTTCCCATAAGATAAAAAAGTTCTTTGAACCTGAACCGCTTAATTTTTGTGTATCATCAAAATTTCCAAAAAGTAACTCATATTATTTTTCAGTGTTCTACCCATTCATGGCGATATTTAAACCATTAAGAATACCAAATTTTGGATTTTGAATTTATGATAAATTTTCAAGTGTTTTGACCATTAGGATAATTGATTTTGAGGTTCAGTGGATCCAAAGAAACCACATAGATGGCAAAGCAAGCCAGACCTAAACTAAAAAAGAAGAAGGGGTCCTTATTTTTCCAAAAGAAAAATGGGGCGTGTTGTGAGACCACACAACACTACCCATACCATGACTATCCTTATTGGATGAGGTATGATCATTTATAAATGTTCCAACTAAATATTTAATGTAGGAAGAGCATGTGGAAATGATCCCAACTAAGACCATCCAAGTACTAAGGTTAAATCCTTGAATTAAGCTACTATCATGTCATAGTTATTATTTAAATTACTCCTTTTGACACCTCATGAACTGTCCTTTAATTTTCAAGGTAACTATCTTCTAGATTACCTTGCTTCTAGATCCCTGCCCTTTAAGATGATATCACTGTCTCCTTCAACCTTTAGCTTAAAACTTGAACTATCCTATGGATTTATGATGGTTTGCAAACTAGACAAGTAAAATCACTTATCGTTCCACACTTCTCTTTGCAATAGAAGTTCACAATCCTCACTTCCATTGAGTGGCTCTTGAAGATAAAGATAGTCAAAACGATACCACTCATTTCACCTATCACAAGCTACATTTCCTTTTCTTCACTATAACCTATAACAACCTTCCTTAGATTCCATCATGAAACCATGTTAACACAACTTTCATTCATAATTGATGTGGACAATAAATTAATACACCCACATAATGATGTATGATCACCCTACAATGAACTTATAGCATGGTTATAAAATTTGGTGGCATCTTGTACATCAACTAGGGGTTAATTCGGATCTCAACAACCTTGACAAGGGTATTGACATCCAAAATGCAGATTTCTATATTTACCCATTATTAAAACTCTTATGAACATATTTTCTACTAGGTTTACAAGGACATAATATTAGTCTTCTCCATATAGTTGTCGTAAAATTCATTTCACTATCCTCCTTTATCATTGTTCTCTACATCACTATTTTATGCATCTCCCTTGAGTTTCAAGTTGGAATGCTAAACTCCTGTAGGTGAGTATTCATCAAAACCTAGTCACGCCTTTCACAAGATTTCCTTCTTTACTCAAACCTTATAGAAATTTCCCTTTCTCGTGGGTAAGGATAGAGTAAATCTCATGAGGAGCCAGTTAATGCATTGGCTTAACAACGATCACCACAATACTTTTCCATAAAAAATACAAAAAAATATCAAAGCACAAAAAGTACTAAATGTATGCATGATTGGAAAACTAAAAGAATATGATATTCATCAACTAGACATGCTCTTAAATTCTCATTTACCCATTATGCATGAGTTTACATGTGCAGGGTATATCATAACTGTATCAATAAAATTCAAAATTGAAAAATAGACTGGAGAACATGTTTTCTACCATGAAAACTAGAAATTGAGCATGAAACAAGCTAAAGACTCGACATTTCTACTCAAGGATTGGTTTTGAAGAGGTCTTGATCACCATAGGAGCCTGAAGAAACTCTTTGAAAAAACAAGACAAGCCCCAAACCCTAGACTTGTCGACTTGGTCAAAGAAAAATAAATTTCACCCCCTTTTGCATTATTGATGCTATGAGATGGTCTTTTCTTTTTTTTTTTAATTTCTCACTCCATGCCTAGAATTAGCAAAAAATAAAAACTCAATTCCTTTTTCCCCTATCGAGCACTTATACCTTGCAAGCTCTTTTCTTTTTACTAATGAATTTTTATTTGACCAAAAACAAGTTAACATCTTTGGTGACCACATATATTTTTCTTGCTAAAACATGGTGACCAACTATCCTATACAGTCCATTAGGTAAAGGAGTCATGAAGGAACTTGAAAATTATTGGAAGTTAGACCTTGTACACTATTTTAGCACACTCAAAACAGTTCTTGACACCTTCAAACTCACTGAAACTACCTAAGAAAACTCAAAAACATGACTAAAATTGTGTTGTTAGAATATGTGACTAATTAAAATGATAAACTAACACACCAATGAAACATTAGATGAAGGAAACTAATTAAAAAGATAAAACAAACTCTAAATAACAACTCCTTCAAATGTGTTCCATTGTCCTCTATCTTCAGTGTTTCTACAGAAATTATTTGCTCTCAGTTGGTTTAAGCAGCAGCTCAGTAGAATGACCACTCCAAGAATGAGTATTATGCAAGCTAAGAAATATAAACTCCTATGCTAAATGATTGTAAGATGATACAGCTTATTATGCAGCTAATGAACATGATTAAGCTATGAATTGAAACTAGATTACTGTGCTTGATTGTTGGAGATATTTCACTATAATGCTCTTACTATGCAACTAAAATCTATATTTTGGAAAAGCCAAGAGGTTGTATTTATAGATTTTCAAAAGGAAAAAGCTTTGTTGGCAAGCTTCAATGGTTGAGATTTAGCCTGGAAGAATGGATGGTGAGAGATGGAGAGGTTGGAGAGAATATAGCTGCTGGAGAGAAAAAGATGGATTGTGTTTTCAACCCACAAAACCTCCTCATTCAAAAATGGAGACAAATTGCCATTTGTCATGAAGTAGTTTTGTTTGTTGAAGATAATTGCTCAATTAAATAATAATTTTATTTAATTTCTTGTGACATGTGCAAATGGAAGCTTCCAATTAAATATAAATATTTAATTATATGTTTGGAGAATATAGAAGCTTTCTTAATTAAATATGAAATATTTAATTAAGTGTATGGTTATGGGTTTTGATATTTGAAGAAATGTATTTACTTTATATAATAAAGTAATGTGATAATTAATTAAAATAAATAATGGTATTTATTTAATTAATTAAGAAGACATGAGAAAATGATAATAGTGAATGATTTATAGAAAAGGTGAACATTTATAAATAAATTATTAAATTTATTTAAATGTAGTTGAATCAAGAAGATTAATTAAATAATGCGTATTTAATTAATTTACCAGGCTAATATGATGTGACCATTTTTAGATGTGTACATTTTTCCCCTCTTTGAAGTGATGTGTTTTACGCATTGCTTCAAAGCTTCAAAGAATTGAAAATAATAATTTGCCCCTGACTTTGAAAAATTGACTGATGATGCTATATGCCCCCTCAGGTGATGAATCGGATAAAATTTTGAATTTTTTGGATTTTTTTACTGATTTTCTATCTGATTCATCAGCTGATAAAGATGATTTGAAAGATTGATATGAAGATGAAGAACTTTGATTTTTCCCCAATTGATGATGCTTTTCGATTGATTCAGCAAGTGATAGTGAATTTGTGATGATTGATTGATGATGACTGATAAGATTGATAAATTTTCTTTCACAATTGATGAAAAACAAATAGTAAGATTGATAAATTTGCTTTCATGATTGATGAAAAGAAAA
>CM021102.1:158649099-158668980 GCA_007115665.2 Sequoiadendron giganteum
TTTCATGATAATGGTGAAATATTAATGATGTTGATCGATTTTCGATCCATACTTCTAGCAATTTTTTGATTGTAAGTTGTTGTATAAAGTTAATCTGGGCCTTATATTGTGCTAAGCTCAACTATGAATGCTTGTTTGCATTGTGCCATTTACTGGGTATGTGGATGAATGTTCACAGTTTGAAAATCTTCAGTTTTCGTAGAAGATTGCACCATTTATGTGTAGTTGCAAGCTTGTCCTTGATCAAGCAAATATTGGTTTTGTTGTAGATTTGTCTATTTGTAGCATTCATCATTGTTGTGATTGATTTTAGGAGTAATTTTAATCTTAGAATTTCTTTAAACCCTCATCTTTTACTATTTCTTTGAATTTGGGTTAGATTTAGGAATTTTAAGTATCAACACATTGCAAAATCTAATAAGTTTGAAGATCCAGTATTTGTTTGTAAGGCCCCTTTGTGATTACCAAAATTTTCACATTATCTCTGAGTTGTTTCACTGCATTGTCAAGACCTGACATTAGAGACCTTGGGGTTATCTCTTTGCTGATAAAGATTTACCTTTCAAGAGAGATAGGATATCATATTTTGTCTGAGTTGTTGTTGTGCAGAAAACACCATCAACAAAATCCATAGAAGATAAGTCACCAAACAATACAAAATGTTTTTTCAAACCAATAATATCTATAAGACCATGAGGTAGGGTGGAAGAATCCTAAATTTTATTGGCCAATCATTAGTCTTAAACTAATATGGACTACCTTCTTTGGTGAATGATGACTGCATTCCTCAATAGCTCCAATTTCCTGGATGCCTTCTTCAATAGGAAAATTGTATGAAAATAAAAAATGAATAATGAATTTCACCAATCGTTGATGACCCACTTCTCAGGGGTCATTTATATATTTTTCCTTTCATGTGGTCATCTTGAAATTCAGTTCAAAAAACTCCTTGATGTTCAAGGATACTACCCCATTGGCACCAACATGATTGTCCTCATTCTAATCTTCTCCTTTTTTTGACATATTGGATTTCAAGTAAGGAATTCTTGCCTTGGAAAAAACTTATGTTACTCCAATTGAAAAACCTTCTACTCATCACCCAACCATGTGTTTCATGGAGTGTGATAGTATTAGTGACTAATTATTTGTATTCATGGCATGACTATCATGTTAGACTATTTTATCTTTGATAATGTATAGCTGACCTATAGGTTGTTATCATGTTGTCCTTTATTGATGTTCAAGAATTAGGCCTATTTACTTATTGCTTCTATTTATTTCCATTAACATCATACCCTCATTTGGTTACATGTTTATGTAAACTCTCTTTGTCCTTATCACTTTTACATAGGACTATAATAGTTTTTACCATTGCACTACATGTTGGTGACTTTCTCTGAGATTAGTATATTGCATTGTGCCTCTTGGAAATATACCTATTCTACATTGTATGCCAAACTATCCTCTCTTTGGCTTGGAAAAACTATCTTATCATGAAGGGCCTATCCATGTCAATCATGCATATGTTCATTTACAATGACTATAATTGGCCACTATAGTTGTTTTGATTGATGTTTAGCTCTTATTTACCTGACAGTCTTATGACTGTCCCTTTTAGGACTGTCCATGTCAATAATGTATTGTCATTGTTCTTCTTGTGTATTTAAGTCACAACCTATGGTCTTATATTTTCCTTTTATCTCTACATTGTCATACTCCTTTCATAAAGTCTACCATTCACCTTGCTTGGTTCAGACTTTGTGTCACTATAATTTTTGTCCAAGATGCTTGCAATATTGACTCAGCTACCTGTTGATGTGGATGTTAGTCACACATAACACAAATAAAATTAACAAATAACTTTACCTCTCTTGAAAGAAAAATCAAATTCTAAGATAGAATTTAATAATACCAAGGCTCTGTTAGTCAGATCTTGACAGTGCAAGTTCTACTTAGTGTTTGTTTTGAAGTTGTTTTACAAAGGGACTTACGCACTTGATCTATAAAAATGGTTATATTCTAAAAATAATTGTTAATTTCACAAATCGACCATTAATTAGTGTTCAAAGATCTTTAATCTGATTTTATTTATTTATTTCAGAACATTTTCATCATTAGATTTATAACTTCATGAAATCAAAAGATTTGCAACAATATTTTATGAATTTCAAAAAAAATTGATATCACTTAATTAGATTTAAAGCATTCAGCAATACAATGAAAATGAAAGGTTTGCAATAAATTTTCATTCATTCATCTCTTTTTTGGAACATTTTCTGAAATTTAACATCTAATCTAAAATAAAGCATCAAAATACTTGAAAAATAAAATTGCTCCTGCGTATTCTCCACACATGCCCCAAGAATTAATCAAAACAAAGAAAACCACTCTATACTTCACCATATTGCTTCACAGCTAGGCATAAAACAGTGCAAGCTTTTAAAGAAGAGGGTTTAGTTTGGACACCGAGTAGGTTTTGTATGCACACTTAAATGACATAGCACATAGTCTTGTTCAGCTGAACTAACAAACCCACTACAAAGATTCAAGAGATAGGTAGCTACCAAATTGTTTTCAATATTGATTAAGCTCTATGTGCATACAAGTTTTTAACCCAGAATGATTCAAAAAATAGGAAAAAAGAACAAAACTTAGAGAAGTTTTGGCTCTTCCTACATCCACAAATTATGAACTTAATGAAAATAAGACATCATTTTTCCTTTTATAGAACATAAGGCCTCACAAAATCAATTACAAATTATGAATGGTCAAGATTCATCCTCCAAAATCAACGGTAGCAGATTAATCTCTTCACATGGGTGATATTAGCAAATAGTCTCGTTAACAGTCACTTGAATTCCCTACAAAATGAACAATTCAACTTTATCAAATCTCAAGTCATTTATAAACTTAATTGACATATACATTTAATTCATAACTTTAGAATTGAGTTTAAAAATGCATTAATGTTTCTCAAACACCAAATAAGTCCAATTTTAAGTCATATTCCTGTGAAAATGTGATTTATTCCCATTTTAAAAATTCATTTCCAGATTTTTTAATTTAGAAAATTTCATTAAATGATTATCTTGGTTTTGTTCCTTGTTTTCTCATCTTTCCAGAACATTTTTAAATTTTAAATTTCATTAAAAAATGAGGGAGATATGGTCATTTTCATGAAACTAGTTTTTTTCCAAATTTTGGATTTTTTTTTTTTGAAAAAAAAACCTGAAGAATCGGGATCTTTTAAAAATTTGGGAACCCTTAAAAAACTAGGAATCCTTAAAAACCGAGAATCCTTAAAACTCAAGAATCCTTAAAAAACTAGGTCCCTTAAAAACTAAGAACCAGGAACTGGAAACTTTTTATGATTTAGGTTTGCAAATGCACACATTTCTTTTGGTAACCATGATTTTCCCTACAAGCCATACCTTATTTATTTTTAAGTATTTTCAAAAAATTCAAAAGGCAACCCTTATTATTTTCACGTGCTCTTTCCATCCATGATTAAAAAATTAACTTTTTGGAAATTTTGAAAAAAATCAGGAACTAGGTGATTGGTGCAAAATTTCTTTCCATAAGATAAAAAACTTCTTTGAACCTGAACCCGCTTAATTTTTTAGTATCGTCAAAAATTCCAAAAAGTAACTCATTAATTTTCAGTGTTCTACCCATTCATGATGATATTTCAACCATTAAGAATACCAAATTTTGGATTTTGAATTTATGATAAATTTTCAAGTGTTTGGACCATAAGGATAATTAATTTTGAGGTTCAGAGGATATAGAGAACTCACAGAGACGACAAGGAAAGCTAGACCTAAACTAAAAAAAAAGGGTTCCTTATTATTCCAAAATTAAAATAGGGCGTGTTGTGAGACCACACAATAACTAGCAACCAAAAAAAAACAACAAAATTTAAAAATTCAAAGAAATAAATGAAAATTTAGGCATAAAATTTCTAACTTCAGTAAATCCAAACTTGTTATCTAACCACATAACAATATAATTAACAGAAATAACAAGGTTTTAAAAGGAACTTAAGTGTGTGCATATGATTCATTCCTTTCTTTGAAAAAAGTAAGAAGATAGTAAATGCTTGTATTAAGCTACATAGTTTGGTTTAACCTTTTAAGCCAACCTTGAATAGAGTCTTGTTGTCAGTCAAGCGTCCATAGCCCCAGCAAGGTTATCTCTATAATTCCCCCAAACATAGCTCTACTACCAGCCAGGCGTCCATAGCCTCGGTAGAGATATTTGGATAGCCTAAAAAGTTGAATTTTCTCTTTTGATATTCTTTTTTTTTTCTTTTGATATTTCATTGTAAGCTTTTTTTCTTCAACTTTTATGCAATGAATCCTACTATTAGGTTGGGAATTATAGTGTTAACAAAGGAAAACCTTTAGATTTTTCACTTAATACAAACATCCACTATCCCTTCAAAATAATTCAAAGAATTTTTAAATGTGTGAGTATGTATAATTCCTTGAATGCTTCATGTTATTCACTATTAAGTAAACCTTCATGTGACACACTGAATAAATTTACTAAAATTACAAACCTATATAAAAAAATTCCCTTATTTCCAGAATTAAATAAATCTTGTAATTTTTAAAAGTTACCAATTTGTTTCATTTATACATTCTAGAAAAATAAGAACCTCCAAAACAAGCACAACTAGAAATAAAAACAAAAGAAACTAACCTATAGAAAGAAAGAAAAAAAACTTAAGCAAAACCTAACCTAATTATATACAAGAAAATTACCTAGAAGAACATGACCTCAAATAAAACATATTTACACCCAAATTTACATATTTAGAAAAAATGTGCAAGAAAATTATGACAACAGTCAAGGTTCTTAATCTGGAAAATTTATCTTCATATTTTAAAAAATAATTCTATGCCCTATTGTTCTCATATTCATTGCAAAAATCCCTAACTATTAGCAGTTGAGGTAATTCACCATTCTCATGGTTGATCCAAATGCAAGTTGTACTTTTAAAGTATTCATAATCAAAATAATAAACATCAAAATTTATAGTAGGAAGGAATGATACAACTTGGTCAATTTTGTGTTCATGAAAACAAATTTGATTGTTTCCAACCAATCCCTCATGCAATCAATTTGAATTTTTCATCTTCAAGAGGATGAAGTTCATGAGGAATCATTCCTTTTGCATCTACAACATGCAAATAATTATATTCAACTTTCAACAATTTATTGTGAAGATCATACTTATCATTCATAGAATCTAAAACATGAAACATTTTCTCCTCTTCAAAATTATTATGCAGCAAGAAAAATGAGTCTTCATCCATTTGATGCATCAAATCTGCATTATTAACATCATTTTGAGCATCTTCCTCCACTGACTTGGCTACAATATTTATGCATGTTTTATTGTGCATGACTATTGGACTTTCCTCTTCAAAAGGGAATTCAAAATCATCTTTGATTTCCTGTATGTCAGCAATATCTAAATGAAAAATTTCATCATTCAAATATGACATAAAGAAATCTTCCATTTAACTCATTTGATTGTAAAGATGAAACATCTTTTAACAGGTAAGATAACTTCCCTGTTTCAACCTCCAATTGATTTGGTAATTGCATTTTTATAGCAGCAGTAGAACTTTGTAAATCGTCAATTTCCCCTATGTTCATTTGTTGATCCTCAAACAACTTACTCCATTTGTTTGGTAAAGTCTTTAACTATATTGATCTACAATAATATTCTTGCAATGCATTATCTAATTTAAAAAATTAGATAATACATCCTTATCCATTTTATTTATTGTGACTTCTTTTGTTGTTGTTGCAAAATCTTATCCATTAATTGCATCCTTGGATTGATCTTCCACCTATTCACATTTTCTCATATGATTATTTATATCATCCACTTTAAAGAAATATTTTTTCATGATTCTAGACTTAGAATCAACTCTAATTTGATCATTTGAAGATTTCTTCCTATATTCATCAATTTCTTTCTACTAAATCTTTTCTTTTCTTTGAGGAGATTCATACCTGTACACTTCAATGAAAGGAATTAATTCTTTCAAATCCAAATCTAATCTAGTCAAAAAAGTTATGCAATTAATTTCACCATGATTTGTTGTATTATGTATCCTGCAGTTGTTAAATAAAGTAAAATCAGACAAACACTGAGAATAAAGCTTCTTATCTAAAATTTCTTGAAGGAAAGGAATGTTAATCTAGAAATTATCTTCACAATAAGATTGAACATTCTACCTTTTATTTTTCATTCAAGCTCAAATTTTCTTTATTTTTCAGAATATTTACTTTTTATTTTATTTTTTAGATTTTTAAATTTTTTTAAAAATTGATTTTAAAGAGAAATCTGCAATCTCATATAAAACTTTATAGCTCTTTTATCAACTCCAACATGTGCATTCCCTCCTTCTAGCGCCAATTTTGTTGATGTGGATGTTAGTCACACATAACACAAATAAAATTCACAAAGAACTTTACCTCTCTTGAAAGAAAAATCAAATTCTAAGATAGAATTTAATAATCCCAAGGCTTCGTTAGTCAGATCTTGACTGTGCAAGTTTTACTCAGTGTTTGTTGTGAAGTTGTTTTTACAGAGGGACTTACGCACTGGATCTGTAAAAATGGTTAGATTCTAAAGATAATTGTTAATTTCACAAATCAACCATTACTTGGTGTTCAAAAATCTTTAATCTGATTATATTTATTTATTTTAGAACACTTTCATCATTATATTTATAACTTCATGAAATCAAAAGATTTGCAACAATATTTCATGAATTTCAAACAAATTTTCTATCACTTAAGTATATTTAGCTTTAAGCATTTAGCAATACAATGGAAATGAAATATTTGCAATAAATTTTCATTCATTCATCTTTTTTTGGAATATTTTCTAAAATTTAACATCTAATCTAAAATAAAACATCAAAATACTTGAAAAATAAAATTGCTCCCGATTAGTCTTCATGCATGCCCCAAGAATTAATCAAATCAAAGCAAATCACTCTATACTTCACCAAATTGCTTCATAGCTAGGCATAAAATGATGCAAGCTTTTAAAGAAGGGGCTTTAGTTTGGACATCGAGTAGGTTTTGTATGCACCCTTAAACGACACAGCATACAGTCTTGTTTGACTAAACTTACAAACTAGCTACACAGATTCATGAGATAGGTAGTTATCAAATTGTCTTTGATATTGATTAAGATCTATATGCATGCAAGTTTTTAATTTGGAATGATTTAGAAAATAGGAAAAAAGAACAAAAATTAAAGAAGTTTTGGCTCTTCCGACATCCACAAGTTTTGAACTTAATAAAAATAAGACATCATTTTTCCTTTTATAGAACATAAGGCCTCATAAAATCAATTACAAATGATGAATGGTCAAGATTCATCTTCCAAAATCAACGGTAGTAGATTAATCTCTTCACATGGGTGATGTCAGTAAATAGTCCCATTAACAATCACTTGAATTCCTTGCAAAATGAACAATTGAACTTTATCAAATGTCAAGTCATTTATAAACTTAATTGACATATTCATTGAATTCATGACTTTAGAATTAAGTTTAAAAATGCATTAATGTTTCCCAAATACCAAATAAGTCCAATTTCAAGTCATATTCTTGTGAAAATGTGATTTAATCTCATTTTAAACATTCATTTCCAGATTTTTAATTTAGAAAATTTCATTAAATGATTATTTGGGTTTTGATCCTTGTCTTCTCAGCTTTTGAGATCATTTTGAAATTTTAAATTTCGTTAAGAAATGAGGGGAGATATGGTCATTTTTGTGAAATTGGTTTTTTCCAAATTTTAAAATTTAAAAAAAAAAAAAAACGTGAACCGGGAACTCTTAAAAATTGGGAACCCTTAAAAGGAATCCTTAAAAACTGGAATCCTTAAAATTGATAATCCTTAAAAATTGGGAATCCTTAAAAAATTGTGAACCCTTAAAAACTGGGAATCCTTTAAAAAATCGGGAACCGAGAACTTTTTGAAAAACCGAGAATCAGGAACCGAGAAATTTTTATGATTTAAGTTTGCAAATGCATACATTTCTTCCGATAACCCTTTTCCCTACAAGCGATAACTTTTCTATTTTTAAGTATTTTCAAAAAATTCAAAAGGAAACCCTTATTATTTTTCCCATGCTCTTTCCATCCATGATAAAAAAAAAAAATCAACTCTTTGAAAATTTTGAAAAAAAAACGGAAAGCGGGAACTAGGTGATTGGTGCAAAATTTCTTCCCATAAGATAAAAAAGTTCTTTGAACCTGAACCGCTTAATTTTTGTGTATCATCAAAATTTCCAAAAAGTAACTCATATTATTTTTCAGTGTTCTACCCATTCATGGCGATATTTAAACCATTAAGAATACCAAATTTTGGATTTTGAATTTATGATAAATTTTCAAGTGTTTTGACCATTAGGATAATTGATTTTGAGGTTCAGTGGATCCAAAGAAACCACATAGATGGCAAAGCAAGCCAGACCTAAACTAAAAAAGAAGAAGGGGTCCTTATTTTTCCAAAAGAAAAATGGGGCGTGTTGTGAGACCACACAACACTACCCATACCATGACTATCCTTATTGGATGAGGTATGATCATTTATAAATGTTCCAACTAAATATTTAATGTAGGAAGAGCATGTGGAAATGATCCCAACTAAGACCATCCAAGTACTAAGGTTAAATCCTTGAATTAAGCTACTATCATGTCATAGTTATTATTTAAATTACTCCTTTTGACACCTCATGAACTGTCCTTTAATTTTCAAGGTAACTATCTTCTAGATTACCTTGCTTCTAGATCCCTGCCCTTTAAGATGATATCACTGTCTCCTTCAACCTTTAGCTTAAAACTTGAACTATCCTATGGATTTATGATGGTTTGCAAACTAGACAAGTAAAATCACTTATCGTTCCACACTTCTCTTTGCAATAGAAGTTCACAATCCTCACTTCCATTGAGTGGCTCTTGAAGATAAAGATAGTCAAAACGATACCACTCATTTCACCTATCACAAGCTACATTTCCTTTTCTTCACTATAACCTATAACAACCTTCCTTAGATTCCATCATGAAACCATGTTAACACAACTTTCATTCATAATTGATGTGGACAATAAATTAATACACCCACATAATGATGTATGATCACCCTACAATGAACTTATAGCATGGTTATAAAATTTGGTGGCATCTTGTACATCAACTAGGGGTTAATTCGGATCTCAACAACCTTGACAAGGGTATTGACATCCAAAATGCAGATTTCTATATTTACCCATTATTAAAACTCTTATGAACATATTTTCTACTAGGTTTACAAGGACATAATATTAGTCTTCTCCATATAGTTGTCGTAAAATTCATTTCACTATCCTCCTTTATCATTGTTCTCTACATCACTATTTTATGCATCTCCCTTGAGTTTCAAGTTGGAATGCTAAACTCCTGTAGGTGAGTATTCATCAAAACCTAGTCACGCCTTTCACAAGATTTCCTTCTTTACTCAAACCTTATAGAAATTTCCCTTTCTCGTGGGTAAGGATAGAGTAAATCTCATGAGGAGCCAGTTAATGCATTGGCTTAACAACGATCACCACAATACTTTTCCATAAAAAATACAAAAAAATATCAAAGCACAAAAAGTACTAAATGTATGCATGATTGGAAAACTAAAAGAATATGATATTCATCAACTAGACATGCTCTTAAATTCTCATTTACCCATTATGCATGAGTTTACATGTGCAGGGTATATCATAACTGTATCAATAAAATTCAAAATTGAAAAATAGACTGGAGAACATGTTTTCTACCATGAAAACTAGAAATTGAGCATGAAACAAGCTAAAGACTCGACATTTCTACTCAAGGATTGGTTTTGAAGAGGTCTTGATCACCATAGGAGCCTGAAGAAACTCTTTGAAAAAACAAGACAAGCCCCAAACCCTAGACTTGTCGACTTGGTCAAAGAAAAATAAATTTCACCCCCTTTTGCATTATTGATGCTATGAGATGGTCTTTTCTTTTTTTTTTTAATTTCTCACTCCATGCCTAGAATTAGCAAAAAATAAAAACTCAATTCCTTTTTCCCCTATCGAGCACTTATACCTTGCAAGCTCTTTTCTTTTTACTAATGAATTTTTATTTGACCAAAAACAAGTTAACATCTTTGGTGACCACATATATTTTTCTTGCTAAAACATGGTGACCAACTATCCTATACAGTCCATTAGGTAAAGGAGTCATGAAGGAACTTGAAAATTATTGGAAGTTAGACCTTGTACACTATTTTAGCACACTCAAAACAGTTCTTGACACCTTCAAACTCACTGAAACTACCTAAGAAAACTCAAAAACATGACTAAAACAAATTGAAAAACTATGCAACAACTCTTGGAGGAATGGAAAGACACCTAATACCTATGTGTAACAACACTTATTGACCCAAATACACCTAGGCTACTATGTACAATCAAACCTTTGCTTCTCAAAAACAAAGTTTGAGGTGTATTCCATTGGCTGGGATAGGTAAAACTTGACCTTCCATATTGGACAACTAGAAGGCATTGCACTTATTCCAACTTGTGATTATGAATGGGCCACTCCACATGGCATCAAACTTGGTATGCTTCCCAGGTCTAATCTTTAACTCATCCCATTTGAGAACAAGATCACCTTCCTTGAAGTCTATAGGTGTTTCTCCTTTATCAAATGTCTTCTTCATTTGTGTTTGGTTCCTTTCTAGTTGTTTCATTTCTTTCCTTCTAGTTTCTTCCATCTCCATCAACTTAGCAATACTTACTTCCATAGGCCATTCTTCCAACATTTTCAGCTCTTTTACAAGGCACAAAGCTGGTAACTCAGCTGAAATAGGTAACTTTTCTTCCCTTCCATACACAAGCATTTAAGGAGAGTTTCTAGTGGACCTTTTGGGAGTAATCCTATCAACCCATAAGACTGATTTTAATCTACTATACCAATTCCTCTAATTGTCTTTAATGGTCCTTTTAATTATCCTAATCAAATTCTTGTTAGTGGAATCAGCTTGTCCATTGCCTTATGGACATTAGTTGGATGAAGTAATCAAATGAATAACATACTTAATAGCCCAATTAGTTACTCTTATCCCTACAAAAGCCAAAGCATTATATAAGATGATTGAATCAAGAATACCAAACCCTGTGACCAAGTCCTCATAAAAGTTCAGGACAACACTATCATTTGTTTTATTTAGTGTTGTAGCTTCCATCCATTTGGTGAAATATTTTGTAGCTATTAACACCCATTTGTCTCCAAAACTAGATGGTGGATTAATGACTCTAATGAAGTCAAGACCCCACTTCATGAAAGGTTGATCTACTGATATTGGATGCAAAGGAAGAGTTGCTAACTTTTATTTGCTTGCAAAAATAGCATATTTTTTGCACTTTCTAACCCATGCATGTGCATCCTTGAAAAGAGAAGGCCAATAATAACCAGACCATGACTTTCAAGGTTATTGTCTTTGGTGCAAAATGACCACCAGCTGATCCATCATGAAACTCATGCAATATTTTATCAAATTGATCAACTTCTACGCATATTAATAGGACACCATTGTAATATTTTCTAAACAAAACACCATTCAACAGGATGTAAAGGATTGCTTGAAGTCTGAAATACCTCTTTTTGGAACTATTTAGCTCTTTGGAATACTCACTAATTAGAAGATAATGGACCATTTCATGTATCCAACTAGTACCTACTGATGGTGCAGTATTTTTTGGCTCATTACTTGTCATGGGGAAAACCTTTTCTTGAGTTTCTTCATCATTTTCTAACCCAATAGCTAGTTGTTCGCATAGTCCCTTACCTCTTACCAACTTTGTAACTTTTATTCCCACATCATATTCCATCAATTTGGTGATCCACCTAGCTCTCGTGTCACTCAAATCCTTAGTCAACAAGAACTCTTTAACACTTGGGTGAGCAACCATCAATTGAATCTTGTTATTGGAAACCAAATGAAAAAAACAATTGAGACTTCTAATCATAGCAGTACATGTTTCTCATAACCCTCTAGGCCTTGAGTGAAAAATTATATTGGTTGCTCTAAACTATCATATCATAGTAGAGGTGGTTCCTATGCTATGATCAAATCTTTGGAAATGTTAGGATTTATCAATGTAGGTGTTGTTAATGCTTCTTTGATGGCCTCAAAACTATTTTTCCTTCTCTTTTTTATCTCAAACTCACATTCTTCTTCAACATTAGACTTAGAGGCTTCAAAATATTGGCTACATCAAGTATAAACCTCCTTATGAAATTGATTCTACCAATGAAACTTTACAGCCACTATTTTATGAATAAGCAAAGGTAAAGCAAGATTAGCACTTACTCTTTCAAGATCAATGGTAACTCCATTTTTTGAGACCACATATCCAAGGAGTTTACCTTCATGGAAAAAAAATATGTATCTTTTAGGGTTAAGGGATATGCCATACTCCCTACACCTATTAAACACTTGCCTTAAATGAGAAAGATGTTCATTAGCATTCTTTAAAAAAATAGTAATGTCATCAAGATAAATCAGTATCAACTTGTATATTAAACCTTGAAAAGTCATGTCCATTTCCCTTTGAAAAATTTCACCAGCATTAGACAAACCAAAGGGAACTCTCTTATATGCCATTATTCCTCACTTGGTAGTGAAGGTTGTCTTATAATAGTCTTCTTCTTTCACTAGCATTTGGTTATACCCAGAATAACCATCAAGTAGAGAAAACCCCTATGATCCTACAACTTGTAAAATTTGTTCCATAGAGGGTAGCGGGTAGTGGTCTTTGAGTGAAGCCCTATTCTTGCCCCTAAAGTCAACACAAAGTCGTATCTCCCCATTTTTCTTCCTAACAAGAACAAGGTTGGAAGCCCATGAGGTGTGTTTCATTGGGAAAATGATATTACCCTCAATCATCTTATTCAGTTCCTTTTTCATGAGTGGCTCAAGCTTGGGGTTCAAAGGCCTTTGTTTTTATCTTATTGGTTTTGCATTTGGCTCAAGCTCAATGGTATGTTGGGAAATATTAGGGTCAAAGACTTTCAAAGTAGAATATTCCCAAGCAAAAATATCATGGAAATCTTGACAAAGTGAAACAAAAGCTTATTTATCCTCTTGAGAATAAAGCTTAATGTAGACACTAAAAATTGTCCTAGGAAACGAACTCTATTTTCTTCGTTGATTCCCCTCTTGTCCTTGATAATTAAATAATTTTAACTATTTAATTATTGTATAATGTCATAAGTCTTCTATTAATTAAATAATTTTAATTATTTAATTAATTCATTTCTATCTTTTATTTAACTAAATAAATTTTATTTAATTAATTACGTCACTAATGTCATTTTCCTCTATAGTTAAATAATTTATATTTATTTAGTTATATTTATCATTCTACTATAATTAAATAGTTATTTTAATTATTTAATTATTCATTAGCTTTTTATGTCGTTAAATTAAATAAATTTTATTTATTTAATTGTCTACTAATGTGTCATTTTCTTCCCACTTTTGAATTAAATTATTATTTAATGAAAAATTCAACCTGTCACATGTCCTCTATAATTAAATAATTCTTTCATTATTTAATTATTCATTTCCCTCTTAAATTAAATAATTTTATAATTAGTTGAATCTCTCATACAACCTCTTTTTCTATGCCAACCTCATTATCTGTGCCAATCTTATCTCTTGAAATCTCATTTAATTTCAACCCTTGATTGAATTATTTTATAATTCAGTATTAGCCATTCATCCTTAGCATTTCCTTAATTTTTCACTAACCTTATTTTCATACTACAACTTTCATTCTTGGACATTGATTGACATATCTTATTGGCATTAAATCTTAGCCATTCATTTTCATTTTTCTTTCTATAAAAGACACCTATCATTGTCATTTCTATCAAATCTAGTTCATGCACAATTACATGTTATTAGTGAGACAACTACTATCTCAATTACATTTTAAAAATTATAAATGAAGGATGTACAATGTAAGGTCAACATTGGTGAACCTAACATGAAGCTAACCATATCTTGTAGAATTTTTTAGAAATTTTGAAGTTTTCAGGTTTGCACCGCAATCACAAGCTCAAAAGATGCAATCACCAAAATCTAGTGCACTGCAATCGCTGTCTAGAATGACACAACTGTTCAAAATTTAGGGAATCATTTTGTTGCATCTATTTTCATATTTTCTATTCCTTTTCAATTTTTGGTTTTGGTTTTTATCATCTAACATCATTATTGCATTGTATTAGTCTTTGATTTTTTGTATTTTTGCAGCTTCGGGTTGGTTCACCGTAGCTAATTACGTATTTGATGCAATTGTTGATAACTTGACTGAATTATGCCTGATAGAGCCAACATTCTGGAAATTGTAGTCACCAGTTCCCACAACGCATCTTTCAAAAGCCAGCGAGTCACATTCACCAGTTACAACATCATAATAGCCTATTTTTCATAATCTTGCATTTTGTTAGGAATTTTCAATTCATGCCTTGTTCATTTGATAGTTTAAGAGTTTTTTGGTACTAATATCTAATTTTTAGCATGTGGCATAGGTGGAAAGGAGGCATTTACATTTAGGATTTTCTAACTTTTTATCCTGTCTCATTTTGTAATATCTTTTCACACTCATTTGGTTTAAAATTTACCACAACCTACATTATCTCATTCATGGGTTTAAAATGAACACTATTTTCATATTCACTCATTTGGCTTAAAAATTTACAACTTGCATATCACACTCATTTGGCTTAAAATTAACCTTGCATTTTCCACACTCATTGGTTTTAAAAATTGACAATAATTTTACATCAAGTGCCTTTTTACAACTCTCGCATTTGGATATGGGACTTAAAATGAACCAGTCTTCATTGTCTTGTGGTTTTCTATTTGTTTTGAGGTGTGTATACTCTTCTCTCACACCATTTGGTGATCTTGAGAATCAAAAAAATCTCTTGATATTTTCATTATCACCCACACATTTGGTTTTATTAAGGTTAATGAACACTACGCTAGTGTGACTGAAGCACATTGTCTATGCTCTCTCCTCGTACCTTGAGTGATCTTGGAGATCAAAAACGTTGTGTTTATCTTGCTTTTGTTTTTACCCCATTAGAGGGGCCTACCAAGTGAGATGCATCCATACGAAGAACTCCTTGGTGACTCCAACTAGTTTTTCCCTCAGGCTAGTATATAAAAGGATAAGATGAAATGTCAAGTCTAATTGCTATTAGCTTTCATCCTATAGTGTCGATTAGAATGGGGAGGTACCTTTGTGTATAAGTTCCCCTAGTAAGGTTGTTTAAATCCTTAAGTGGCTTGTTGGATGCTCATGAGGTGGCATTTCCCTGAGTTGCGACTAAAAGACAAACTAATTATAAGCCCTCTTTTTATTATTAACTTTTACTGGTGTCACACTCGGTGCAAGGTGTACCACCACACCCTAAAAGTTACTCACCATATGGATCCCTTGAGTGAGACAAGAATCCTTGGCTTAGCATAAGTTACTTGTTAAACTTGTAACTTTCTAAGGAGAGGGTGATTTGGGTCATCCTTCTATTCCAAGAGGCCCCTATCTGTCCACTCTCATAGAAAAGATGTGATACATAGCCCTAAAGGGTGTCCCTCCCTTGCATCGAAGGAGATTCTAAGTTGTGGGTCTAAGGGTCGTGTCATTGGCCATTGACAATAGGATAGGCAAGTGTTTTATGTATGTGGTTTTATTTTTATTTTTTGCTAGACCGATATAAATTGAGGTGAATAACTACTGGAAAAACAAGGATAGACAACTAAGAGGGGGGGTGAATCAGTTGATACAAAAATTAAACTTATTCAACCTTAATCAACCTTTAATCTTAGATCTGATAATTAATAGTGAAAGCATAAATCAACAACAAATCGGAGATACATGAACACCAAGATTTTATACGTGGAAACCCTATTATGGTAAAAACCACGGTGGATGTTAGTCCACAAGATTATACCCTATTAGAAGTATAATGAAAAGAAATGAATGGGGAATGCACATGCATTTAGGAACACTACCTAGAGCTCACTGCTCAAAGGGAAGTCTCACTACCTTACATAAAATAATCAAATCAAATCCATCCGATGAAGTTGAGTTGAGAAATTAGCTTCTACAAAAGCCTGATGACAATTCTGGTTAAGCATGAAAACACTTCTTCACACTTCACTCAATCTTCTTCACACTCTACTCTGAAATCAAATGATCTGATATTTATTCACACATTTTGCATACACACCACACACTCGCACACTTTCACACACTCAAAATGAAGAAACAAATTTTCTTATATATCCGCTACATGAATTTACATCAACAACTCTGTCGGCCACAAGTAGAGAATAAATTACAACTGTCAGCCCAATTCAAGAAAAAATCTCAATGTGCACCAGCCTAAGCTGGTCACATAGTAATGAAGACATAAATCAACATCCTCGACCATGTCACATAATAAAAGATTAATCCATAGGGATCTGCAACATGCTACCACCAACATGTCGGCCAAAAACATAAAACCCTCGAACAAACCAGGAAAATCTTTGATCACAAACACATCGATCAATGCGGATGTAAAAAACTAATAGAGCATGATCTAGAAACATAATTGAACATCTTAGGAATGTACGCAACAACTCAATTCATCAGAATTGCAATTTGATCGTCCAGAAACACCTGCTATAGTAATTGAATAACTGTAGGAACACAAAACTTCATAACTTTCTCAATTCTTGATGCGAACCTCTAAAAATTTTGGAAAACATACTAGATAGGCTCAGCAAAAAACCCTTTAATGCACGTATTTTGAGCATCAACGTACAGAACTTTCCATCACTCTGACCTTCTCAGCTTCATAGACTTCCTACAATATATTTATTACAATTTTCTCAATATCCTTGACATATACAGCCTTCAATCCATTAATGCTAATAGTGTTGACATCAATGACAACCAAATATCAGAAACACAACCACAACATCCAAAAATCTCCCCCTTTGGCATTGATGGCAACACATGATGTGAAAAATACCATCAGCACAACTAGCTCTTCACACAGTACTCTTCTCCCCCTTTGTTCTACGCTTCTCCTCCTTAGATTTTACATGGTTGTTCACATTACACTTCTCCCCCTTTGAAATCAATGGAAAATGTACACATGCTCTAAATTGCATATTATCTGAATCATCTTACTACTCCCCCTAAGTAGTAGCCACCACAACATCAATTTGAAACAAGATTTGACTGTAAGTCCATGGATTGATGCAAAGACTTGCATCATAGTTCAGATTAGGAGGGGAAATCACCCCTAACTTGCCTCTGAGATACTCAAAAGTATCCTTAGGCAATGGTTTAGTAAAGATATCTGCAATTTTTTCCTTAGTGGGCACATATTCCAATCTGACCTCCTTATCACTCACCTTGTCTACCTAAAAGTGATACTTGATAGATATATGTTTTTTCTTTGAGTGTAGCACGAAATTCTTAGAGATTTTTATGGCACTTGAATTGTCACAAAATATGGCAATAGGCTCATCATACTCAACTCTGATATCTCTTAGCATCAGCTTCATCCACAACACTTGAGTACAGTTGTTTGCAGCAGCAATATATTTTGCCTTAGCTATAGATAAGGAAATGGAGTTCTTTTTTTTACTTAGCTAAGACACCAACTTCTTCTGCAAGAAGAATGCACCACCACTTGTACTTTTCCTATCATCCACATCTCCTACCCAATCTACATCTATAAAGGCATTCAAAGTAAGATCGTCATCCTTAGGATACCAAATACCAAAATCAATTATTCCTTTTAAGTATCTGAAAATTCTCTTTATCGTAGTCACATGTGATTCCTTTGGATTATCTTGATATCTAGCAACCATGCACACAATATTCATTATGTTTGGTTTGGTCTGATTCAAATATAGCAATCCACCAATAATTGACCTATATCTTATTTGATTATCCTTAGGAGAATCCTCATTCTGTGTTAACTTGCATCCGATTACCATGGGTGTTCCAACTGGCTTTGAGTCTTCCATTCCAAACTTTTTCAGCAACTCTCTTACATATTCTAGACTGAGAAATAAAGATTCCATCATCTAACTGAGTAATTTTCAATCCTAAAGAGAATTTCAGTTCTCCTATCATTGACATCTCAAATTCACTTTTCATTTCATCAGCAAACTTCATGCATAAGTCATCATCACCTTCAAAAATAATTTCCTCAACAAAGACTTCAATTATCAATTCTTTATCTTGATCTAGCTTGAAATACAATTTTTTGTCAGCAGTGCCTTTATTGAATCCAAGCTTCAACAAGTATTTATCCAGTCTAGCATACCAGGCTCTAGGTGCTTGCTTGAGTCCATATAGAGCTTTCTTCAATCGGTAAACCATATCTTTTTCATCAGTTAGTTGAAATCCATCCAGTTTCTCAATATATACTTCTTCTAATTCACCATTTAAAAATGATGACTTCACATCCATTTGATATACTTTGTAATTCTTGAAATTAGCATAAGCAAGAAACAACCTTACAACTTCAATTCTAGCAATAGGGGAAAATGTTTCTTAAAAATCAATACCTTCCATTTGTGAATACCCTTTGCATACCAGTCTTGCTTTGTTTCTAACTACTTCACCTTGTTCATTCAACTTATTTCGAAAGACCCATTTTGTTCTAATCACATTTTTGTGTTGAGGTCTAGGAACAAGAATCCATGTATCATTTTTCTTATCTGCATCAGTTCTGCCTTCATTGCTTCCATTCAATATTCATCTTTACATGAATCATTGACATTGCTAGGCTCAGTCTTGGATATCAAACAATATTCTTCTGCAATCCTTCTTCTAGTCTACACACCCTTGTTCTTGTCTCCTATGATCTAGCTTTCAGAATGACTTCACTTTATATACCTTGGAATTTTGGGTTCTTCTGTTCTTTCTTCTACATTTCCATTGTCTTCTCCTTCATGATTTTCTTGATTCACCGGAACAATTTGAACTTGATTCTATGTTTGTGCATTCTTTCCATTCTCAGTATTATCTTGTTGGTCATTTGAATCATATCCACAATACCTAGATGATCTAAGAGTGTCTTCATCAACTCTGACATTTGCACTTTCAACTATTTTCTTCAATCTTTTATTGTAACACCAATAGGATTTTCTCTTAGTAGAGTAACCCAAAAAGAGTCCTTCATCACTTCTAGCTTCAAACTTTCCTATATCTTCATCTCTTTTGATATAACATCTACTTCCAAAGATTTTGAAATATTTAACAGTAGGCTTATAACCAAACCACAGCTCAAAAGGAGTCTTACCAGAATTACCATTGACATTCACCCAGTTGATAGTATACACAGCAGTGCTTACATCTTCTCTCCAATAGAAATGAGGAACATTACCTTCCAACATCATAGTTTTGGAAGCATCTAAAATTGTTTTGTTCTTTCTCTCAGCAACTTCGTTCCGTTGTGGGGTTCAGGGAGAAAATAACTATCTTTTTATTCCATGCTCTTCACAGAATGAATTAAACTCCTGGGAAGTGAATTCACCACCTCTGTTTGATCTCATACATTTGATCTTCAAACCTATTTCATTCTCTTCCATAGCTTTGAATCTTTTGAATTTCTCTAATTCCTCATGTTTTTCTCTTAAGAAAGCAACCCACCATTCTAGAATAATCATCAATAAGCAACATAAAGTACCTTTCTCCTTGTAGACTTCTGATTCTGGATGGACCACATAGATCAATATGTACCAAATCTAGTACTCCAT
>CM021102.1:158669080-158718629 GCA_007115665.2 Sequoiadendron giganteum
TCAAACAACTTTCACTAGCAATATTTAAGTGAAAAATATTACCTCTTGTCTTTGTACATGAAGCAATCACATTTTTTGAGCTTCCAAGTATCCTGCACTTACCATCTTTGAACTGAAGATTGTAACCTTTGTCAACTATCTATCCAACACTCAAAAAATTATGCTTCAATCCTTTAGCATAAATAACATCATCAGTATTACATTTACCACCAAGAGAAATAGTGCCTTTGCCACAAATCACACCAACATTGTTATCTCTGAATCTTACAAGACCACCATCATATTTTCCCAAGCTTAGAAACTTGATTTTGTCACCAATCATATGATGTGAGCATCTGCTATCAACCACCCACTCATCCTTCTCATCAATCTTGGCTGCAAGAGCTTTCTCAATATTCTGATTACTAGTTGATTCAGTGGACACTAAACCATTTTCCTTGATAGCAATGAATACCCATTCATCTTCATTTCCAGTTTCTTTATCGAATTCATCATTAGTAACACCTTCTTTAGCATAATAACATTTCTTTTGAAATCTAGACTTATTAGGTTTATACTTAGAAACTCTTTCAAGACACCTTTATGTAAAATGACCTATCTTACTACAAGAGAAACATTTAACATGCAGCTTTCCTTTGTACTTACCTTGTCCTTTGGCTTCTCTTTTCACAATGAGTGCTTCTAGTTCTTTTAGTTCTTGTTCTTCATATTCAATCAGTTTCATTTCATCTTCATACTTGAATTTCTTCCTAGAACTCTCTCCCAAATCATATCTTTGTTGGATTTTTTCGGATACAATAGCTTTGAATGCGGACTTTTTTTTAGGAGAAGATTGACCAAATTCACTCAACTCAAAGGCAGCAAGTTTTCCAATCAGCATGTCTCTTGTCACATTTGTTACTGTCCTGAGCTCTTCAATAATATGAGATTTTTTTTTGTAAGAAGTAGGCACAAATCTAAGTATTTTAGCCACAATCTCATCTTCTTCCAAGATTCCACCAGCACATATAATTCCCATCATTAGTTCATTTACCCTTTCTATGAAAGAGAAAATGTTTTCATCTTCACTCATCTTCATGTTCTCCCACTTTCCTTTCAGACTTTGTAGCTTAGCAACTTTCACTAGTGCATATCCTTCATACAATGTTTCCAACTTTTTCTAGATCTCATGTGTAGTCTTCAGACCTATCACATTTGTCATCTCTGAATCTATCAAAGCACTTAGCAATGCTTCTATAGCCCTAGTATTAGTTTATGCTTCTTTGATCTCATCAATAGTAGAGGGACCATTCTGAGGAATAGTATATTCATTCTTTGTAATCTTCCAGAAAGGCTCACCAATGCACTTCAAATGACACTCCATTCTGAATTTCCACAAAGAGTATTTTGTACCATCGAATCTAGGACTATCCCTCTTGTATGATGCCATCTCGAATCACCTCAAGCTATTAAACTTCTTCAGAGGAACTAGGTCTGATACCAATTGTTGGAAAAACAAGGATAGACAACTGAGAGGGGGGGTGAATAATTTGATACATAAATTAAACTTATTCAACCTTAATCAACCTTTAATCTTAGATCTGATAATTAACAGTGAAAGAATAAATCAACAACACATCAGAGATACATGAACACTAATATTTTATACGTGGAAACCCTGTTAGGGGAAAAACCACGGTGGATGTTAGTCCACAAGATTATATCCTGTTAGAAGTATAATGAAAAGAAATGAATGGGGAATGTACATGAATTCAAGCACACTACCTAGAGCTCACTGATCAAAGAGAAGGCTCACTACCTTACATAAAATAATCAGATTAAATTCAATTGATGAAGTTGAATTGAGAAATTAGCTTCTACAAAAGTCTGATGACAATTTCGGTTAAGCACAAAAACACTTCTTCACACTTCACTCAATCTTCTTCACACTTTCCTTTGAAATCAAATGATCTGATCTTTATTCACATATTTCACATACACACCACACACTCACACAATTTCACACACTCAAAATGAAGAAACAATCATTCTTATATATTAGCTACATGAATTTACATCAACAACTCTGTTAGCCACAAGTAGAGAATAAATTACAATTGTCAGCCCAATTCACGAACAAATCTCAATGTGCACCAACCTAAGTTGGTCACATATTAATGAAGAACTAAATCAACATCTTTGAACATTCCACACAATAAAATAATAATCCATAGGGATCCGCAACACGCTATGACCAATTTGTTGACCAAGAACATAAAACCATCAAACACACAAAGGAAAATCTTTGATCACGAACACATTGATCAATGCGGACGTACCAAACTAATAGAGAATTATCTAGAAACATCACTGAACATCTCAAGAACATATGCAATAACTCAATTCATTAGAATTGCAATATGATCTTCTAGAAACACCTGCTATAGTAATTGAATAACTGTACGAACACATAACTTCATAACTTTCTCAATTCTTGATGCACACCTCTGAAACTTTTTGATAACATACTGTATAGGATCAGAAACAAACCCTTTAATGAGTTCCTTCTAACCATCAACGTATAGAACTTGCCATCACTTTAACCTTCTCAGCTTCATAGACTACCTGCAATATATTTATTACAATTTTCTCAATATCCTCAACATATACAGCCTTCAATCCATTAATTATAATAGTGTTGATATCAATAAAACCACATATCAACAACACAACCACAACATCCAACAATAACCTCCAAAAATACACATTATGAACACATTTTTTGACATTGATACCAACCAAAATTATTGTTTTTAGACTATTTATAGTGTTTTCCATTCAAACTTCATAAAAACCAGATCCAAATTTAGTCAAAATTAGTCAACTTAGGACAAAAATAAGCTATTCACCATAGCTATCACTGTTAACCATAAATTTTTGTCTAAAAAACCACAACTGCTAAAACCAAAAGACCACAAGTTCTTCCCAAAACACCGCAACTGCTGCTTAGAACACCACATTTTCTAGTTGATCAAATTTTTATGGAAATCTAAAGCATCCTCATTTCTAATCAAATCTTGACTGTTATCTTGTTATCAAACTACTGACTTCCAAGATTTCAGACCTTCCATTCCATTTCATCCATTTGACTCATCTTTGCATTAGTTTCCTACATCATAGGTCAAACTATAGGTCATCTTTTGGTTGCATATACCTTTTGCAGACCTTAGATTAGGAAGTTTATCAGACTTAGACTAGACCCTAGCTACAAATGTATATTACCTTGACCTTATATTTCAAATCAATCAACTTAGTCCTTTGTCATTTAGGTTGGTTCCTCAACTCACAAGTTTAGTTTGAGACCACCTTGTCAACTTTTCATCATTTTAGTCACTATACTTCTCAAGGTCATTAGTAATCAAAATTTTCAACTTGGCTATCTTAGTATGATTGAAAAAATTTCCTTAGGTTTACTAAAAAGTATTTAGACTTCATATTAGGCCATACTACATCCATCCCATCACAACATCGTTACATTAGAATACCTTAGTCATGGACATACCATAGATTTTGATCATTGTGACATTACCTTATCTACATCTTTACTATTGTCACTTTGACTCTCTATCTTGGTACATTATCATTTGAAATCCCATATCTTGAAAAATCCAAAACCATTGTCTAATTTGCATACCCTTAGTCATAGTCATACCTTGCATTGTCATTTCACATTCATCCCCCTTGGAAGTCTTTTATGGTCGAAACAAGGTCACAAAGGAAGAGAAAAGAAATGGATTTCTTCAATGATGATGATGACCTTTATAACTACACTAGCATATTGAATCTCGAGTCCTCATCCAATGAAGCACCTAAGCCACATACCCCTTTTGAAAATTACAACACTCAATACATAACTAAGGATCAAGTAGAGGCAACCTCCCAAGACCCCAATGTGGCACGATTTGTGTATGAGATACTAGCTTTAGACCCTCAAAAGCGTTTATCCAAATATTTACATAGTGGAGAAAAATTAACCCATGGCTTTGATGTGAACACACTCCAAGCAGAATCATCATCAAACAAATAAATCCAAAGACATGACACATCTACCTCTAAAGGTTTCATCCCATAAAGGAAGGTTTGTATTCCTTTAGGAGGGTCTACACAAGATTACACCATAATCCACATGCCCTTATTTGGAACACAAGCAATGACACAATTTATGACACAAGCCATATCACAACCTTTTGGTCATACATCTAGTCTATTTGGAATGTCTAGTGCCATGAACACCTCATCATAAAATCCTTTGGGAAAAAATAAGAGGACTAGAATTTATATTCATGGGTCCAACACAAACACCAATACATCACAAGGTCCTAACACAAGTATCCCCCAACAAACAAATACACAAGTGCCTTTTTGACCTATACAACAATCAATGCACACAAGGTCAAAATATTCCACACCCATTCTGAATGCAATCTAATACAAACACCTCACACATACCCTACATCCAAACTCAAATCCCACACATCTAGAATCAAACACAAATCCCATCATACACTCATAACATCTAAAATCATAACATACCTAGGGTTAACACCAACACATCCAACCCAACATTGGATTGCAAAATACGAATATGGGATCATATCATAATACAATTTCAAATGTCGTGGACACATCACTCACATAATATGATGTCCTAGCCAATCAAATAATTTCCTTACAAAAACAAGTGGAAAACATGACACTATCAAACAAAAAGACTTACTCTACATAAGAGTTATGTCCATACCCATTTGATAGGACATTATACATGCCTCCCTTTCCTCCTCATTATGTCATTCCAAATTTACCCAAATATAGAGGAAAGGGGAATCCTATTGAGCATGTGAGAGAGTTCCACATGGCTTTAATTGAAATTGCATCCAAACAAACATATCTAATGAAACTATTTCCTAGGAGTCTCACAAGACAAACACTACAATGGTTTTCTCATCTACCTATAGGAATCCGATCATGGGAAAAAATAGCTGACAAGTTCATCACCCACTTTGTCTTTAAAATTTAAAATGACATCACCATTGCTACCTTATGTCACACAAAACAAGAAGAGGTTGAATCATTCATAATGTTCTTCTAGAGATGGAGGAACTTGGCTAACCATTGTCCTATTGACATTCCTAGAAAATAAAATATTTTCATGTTTGTGGAAAATTTGATCACAGACTTAAGGTTTCAACTGCAAGCCCATTGTTGCACCATATTCGCTAACCTTGTGGAAAAATGCACCATTCTAGAAAAGGACCTCGTTGCCAAAGGGGAACTTAAGACATATAACAAGACATAAAATTCCCAAAACACTTCAAATGACAAGAACAAATATTGGGTGCGCATCAAAAATATCACCAATGATGGAGTTGTTGATGAAAAAGCAATACACACCGGTCCTACGCTCAAACTTAAAGGACATAATACACCAAAAAACCCAACACATCTCCTTGACCAAACAACAAATGCCTTTCAAAACACTAAAGGAAAACAACCTCAAAGGAAATTTCCCACAAGATGCAAGTATACCCCTTTAGGGGAACCAATTGAATCAGTCCTTAAATAACTCTTGCAATAAAATATCATACAACTTCTTGAGGTAAAGCCATATGACCCAAGGCAATTCAAACCTTCATGGTGGGACAACAATGCCTTTTGTGATTATCATCGTTCCAAAGGACACTCAACTTTGTCATGTAGACAATCAAAAAATATCATTCAAGACCTCATTGAAAAGGGTATTATAGAAGTAGATGGACAATAAACAACCTCTAACAGTGATCATAAATTCTTTACGGATCCATTACATGACCATGGAAAAGGAAAGGCCTCCAATTCGGGTTCCAATACCAATAATTCTACCAACCATACCAATGCCAAGTATGACTACACTACCATCCATCATATTCAAGTCATAGATGATTATGTCAATACCATCACCATCAAGAAGCCATTGGAATGTGCGGTAAATACCCATTGAACCAAGGTGATTGTACAAGGTGCTCCCCCAAAACAACAACAAAATTATCAATATAACCTACTAGACCATTTGGGGAAAACATCAACACAAATGTCTATCCTTGATTTGTTGTGTATATCCCCCAAGCATAGGGCCATTCTTGAAAAAAAATTACAAGACACTTTTGTTCCCACTAACCTTGATGTCAATCACTTCTAGGAGATGGCGGGCTACTTGGCTAATACTCACGATGCTACTTTCTTCGATCAAGATTATTCGACCCAAAAGACCAGTCATAATGATCCCTTGCACCTTGCAGTCTTCATCCATAAACATAAATTCAAATGAGTCCTAATAGATAATGGAGTAGGGTTAAACATTTGCACCCTCAAATTGTTTATGGCATTAGGCTTCTCTAAATCTTGTGTAGACATGACAAAGAGCATTTTTATCAAAGCCTATGATGATGAAGAATGCTCTTCTAAGGGTGTCATAATAATACCAATCAAGGTTGGACCTGCAACAATAAACACCACATTCCAATTCCTGGAACTTGATCTCCCATACAATCTTCTCCTTGGGCGACCATGGATCCATGCCATAAAATTTATTTCATCAGCATGCCATCAATGCCTAAAGTTTCCCCATAATGGCACTGAAATCACAATTCTTAGTGATCCCGACCCCTTTTGATACT
Source organism: Sequoiadendron giganteum (assembly GCA_007115665.2). Classification (NCBI taxonomy): domain Eukaryota; kingdom Viridiplantae; phylum Streptophyta; class Pinopsida; order Cupressales; family Cupressaceae; genus Sequoiadendron; species Sequoiadendron giganteum. The sequence continues at coordinate 158,675,773 of CM021102.1, forward strand.
ATAGAAATCTAAGAGGGACTACTCAATTCCAAGTGCTTGCCAATAAGGAAGCTTCATCATCCACCTCGTCACAATGCATTGATCCATCTTCCTTAACTAAGTCATCTTCTTTATTTACTGCACCATCAAACACCAAAGTCCAGGTCCATGATATGGGATGTGGAGAGTATCGTATGGACAATTTACATGCATGTGATAAGGCTAATAAAGATAATGAGGCTCAGACTTCCAACAATGATGTCAAGTCAGCTTCAGAAGGTACATAAACAAATGAGCGTGCTTGGATTGAGACCTTTGGGGATCTTGATGACACCTCTAACTTTTCCATTCAAGATCATCCATCTCCACCCCATGACTCTTTCTCCATCATTCCATCCTAAACCACCACTCATCTATTCCAACCATCTTGGGTTAGGGTATGCACCCTCTAATGTTCACTCTATTAATTAATCTTTCTAACTTGTTAAGGATATGCAAGCCTCCTTTGACGTTAACAGTACTAAAAAGGATAGTCTCGAAGACTCCATTAAATGCATAACCAATATTATCCATGAGCCACACACCTCTATCATTTCATCCATATCACATGACTCACCTCCTTCACTCACATCCATCTACATCATAGACCTAGATCAACAATTCATATCTCAAGAAAATAACAATGGCAAAGCTCAAGAATCAAATATGAAAGTGCCCTCTTCAAAAGGAGATCCAACATCAAAAGAAAGTATGAAAAGAAAAGAAGATCAAGAAAATTCCTCTAGTCAAAATCAAAAGCTATTAGAAAAATTAAAAATAAAAGTAAAAAATGAAGATAAGAAAAGGTTGACCTCCAGTTATGCCTCATCAAAAATAACTCAAGGCTTATAGCAAAGAAAAATCTTAAAAGAAGACTTGTTGATCCAAGGTCTCCATCCTTATCACTTTCACTCATTCCATACACTCCATTCAATCCATCCATATTCACACATTTTTCATATCACTCCACATCTATTAGTGATGCCTTTCAATGGACCTTTGATGACGACCCCTTCACATAATCTAGCTCATCGGTCACCCAAAATCCTTTTCATTTGAAGCTTGATGACCCTTGTAGTGTGCACATTAGGGATCATATTATAGCCTCCTTTTTTCATCATATTTATCGCTCTTCATATTTTCCACTTGTACTCGTCATTCAGATCAGATCCTTTCATCTGACACAATCATCTAAGCAAGGTCGATGCATTGTCACAACAATATTTGGATCAGGAGAATATCATATTTCAACCCTTGATGGAAAACCATTGTCAAATCCTATCAATATTTTTCACTTGCACAAATTGTACAATTAGCTTCAGAGAGCCATGTCATAACCTGAAAAATACAAAATAAATACAAAATAAAAAAATCGTCACCTTGATGAAAACCTGGCAAACAGGTGTCTTGGTGACACCAAAAAAATAAAAAAATCAAGAAAATAGTAAAGAGAAATAATATGTCCAATAGTGAAAACCATTTCGGTGGTGCTTTGGATAAGGACCATATTGAAAACCTAGCAAATAGGCACCATGTGTAGTTGATCTTTGCTCTATCGTCTATCATCATTCCATCTGGTTTTCCCCTTCATTCATAAAAAATCCATATTTTTCCCTTTCCTTGTCATCCATAATAATGCTTGGTTTTCCTTTTCATATCCTAGAATGATTGACATTATGCATATTTTTTCCTTCCATATCTAACCGCCATAACGTCTATCCCCTTCCACCCCTAATAAATTGGTCTCATACCTGACTAGGGAAGATACTTGACATATGTCATCATTGGATCCTACAAGTGCTATTGGAGGTCACTATATCAAAAAGATTAAAAAACAAATATTCCCAAAAAGACGAAAAAAATCAAATATTCCCAAAAAGACAAAAATTCAAATATTCCCAAAAAAGACAAAAAAAAACATAAAACATCAAAAATCCAAAAAAAAATCAAAACATGTCAAAAACACAAAAACATCCAAAAAACTTTCAAAAATCTCAAAAACAAAATTAGAGTCAGTCGAGTCATGTCGAACTACATTTCCTTTGCGACTTAACATAGGCAAGGTCATTAGTCGATGAGCCCCTGAGGCACTAGATTAGTCTTTTAGGGTTTGTAAAATAAATTCAATCATGATTCAGTCCTTTGTCAATAAAGTCATGTCAAACTATGAGGTCTTTGTGCATTGTTACATAGGTAAGGCTATATGTCGATGAGCCCTTGAGGCCCTAGGTCAGTATGTTAGGGTTTGTTGCATCAGTTATAATAAGCCAAACATAGTCAACTCAGACACAAATAGTTATCAAAACTCCTACACAAGTCACGAATCAACAAGACAAACAAACCAACTAGTCCTCAAGTCAAATTAGTCAATTGTCAAAATAGTCAAACATCAAATCAACCTCAAATATCAAATCATTCACGCATTTGTCTTATCGAACATTGTCATAAATCATGCTTTATCATTTGTCTTATACAGGTGGTTGCATGATCGAAACCAGGCCTTGTCAAACAATCAACCTATCACTCTCCTATTCAATTAAACATTGACAAACACTCTGAATGGTTGTTGACTTTGTTGGTCTAATTTATCTTATCTTTTTTATTTTTCTTTTGAGTTATGTTATGAGCTACCTTGAGGATGTCCCACTAGGGATTCAGAGGAGTGATGATGTCTCATCACTCGTCTTTTCTTTGATTGATGTTTGTGGATTATCTTGGTGAAAAGACTGGAGCAATTTTTCCCTTAGTATGAGTTAAGACATTCCTTGTCTGTGATTGTCTATTTTTGCAAGTGGATAATCTTACACACCTTGGTCTATGTCATACCATGGTGTTTATTGTCCATTTATCATATTTTATTTCCCAATGATGATTAATGCAATGCCTAGCATAGAAAATATTGTTCTTTAAGTTATCTTTGTTAATGCCATGCTAACATCCATATCCTCTAAGCTAACATTTCTTCTATCCACATCTTGATGGCGTACTATGACATACAAAAATATCATGCATACACAATCATGTTAGGAATATATGTTCATCATTATTTAGTTCATCCATATGGCATTAGAAAATTCAAAAACATAGATTGTATATATGCATCTTACATAGACATACAACATCACAAACATCTCATATCATCTCATAATCCATCATTAACATTGCGTATGCATATTCGTAGGCCCTTAATACATTACATCATATTTAGCAGGTCATCACATTCACATCATAATCCATTATCATATCACATTGCATATAAATTACATTTGCATCACAAAACATTGCATTCAAATAAACATCACATCTCATAATCAATTTTAGGGTTTTCAGTAGGGTTTGTATTGGTTGCACTCCCTGGGAAGTTTGAAACCTAATTTTTGCTACCTCAAAGGTCTTGAAACTTAAATCTTTCATCACCAACACATTCCTGGCTATCAAATTGACTTATCAGAATAATTTTCAAAAAAATATTCAAATTTTTAAAAATTTACAAAAAAAATCGAGGGGGCATAGGTTCACCCTGCTTACATTGAGGCATATTTTGACTGAATTTCTTTGACACAACATGATAAATTCAATTGTATCAAAGAGGGGGAAAATGTAGACACTAAAAATTGTCCTAGGCCTGTGAACTCTATTTTTTTCGTCGATTCCCCTCTCGTCCTTGATAATTAAATAATTTTAATTATTTAATTAATTCATTTCTATCTTTTTATTTCTTCTTTTTATTAATTAAATAAATTTTATTCATTTAATTATGTCACTAATGTCCTTTTCCTCTATAATTAAATAAATTTAATTTATTTAATTATTATCACTTTCTACTATAATAAATAGTTATTTTAATTATTTTATTATTCATTGGCCTTTTTTGTCATCAAATTAAATAAATTTTATTTATTTAATTGTCTTCTAATTTTTCATTTTATTTCCACTTTTGAATTAGATTATTATTTAATGAAAAAGTCAACCTGTCACATGTCCTCTATAATTAAATAATGTTTTTATTATTTAATTATTCATTTCCCTCTCAAATTAAATAATTTTATAATTATTTGAATCTCTCCTACAACATCTTTTTCTATGTCAACCTCATTATCTGTGTCAATCTTATCTCTTGACATCTCATTTAATTTCAACCCTTGATTAAATTATTTTATAATTCAATCTTAGCCATTCATCCTTATCATTGTCCTAATTTTTCCCTAACCCTATTTTCATACTACAACTTCCATTCTTAGCCATTGATTGACATATCTTATTGACATTAAATCTCAGCCCTTAATTGACATTTGTCTTTCTATAAAAGACACCTATCATTGACATTTATATCAAATCTAGTTCACGCATAAGTACATGTTGTTAGTGAGACAACTTCTATCTTCAATATTTTTCTATCATAGATATAAGGCTACTATTGCATATTCAAAATATGAGGGAATCAAGTACATTCAAGAAAAATGGAGAAGGACAATGGAGGTCAAGCAACCATGGCATAGGTAATATTTACTTCATGTTTGTGTTTCTTATGTTGGATTGTACTCTATTGTTGGTTTAAGGCCTTTAAGTTATAGTTTTGATGCTTGATTTTCTTAACTTGAATTTTACCCTAGATCACACTTACCAATCTTAAGAAACTTACCTTTGAAGATTTCTACCTCTTCATAGTGTTCTTCCTTAACATGCATGTTGGTTTCTCCCCTTTTTAGTAGATCATATGAACTAAAAATGGACTCCAAAGTGACCAAACCTTTTGGTATTTTTTTTGTTCTCACCTATATAATCTGATCACCATACTACTATTGAAACTTTTCCTTATTTCTAGCTGCAAACTAAGCTTCTTCAAGAAAAAACCTGAGCACTTGTTCATCACTTTCAAAGACTTTCTAATGGGAATTATTATCAGGTATAGATGGCCTTACTACAACCTTAACATATTGTTGTACCTTATCCTTTTTAATATCATTTGGAATATCAAATTGGGCACCTATAGCTGCCAACCTATCAGCATGTTTATTCTAATTTCTAGGCATGGACAACAGATTAAAGGCATCAAATTACTCTATTATATATCATACTCTATTCTTAGATGACTTAAGAAATCATTTTTGGTCACATGCAAGCCTCTTACCCGATTCATAATCAATTCACTGTCACCAAACACTTTTAGGAAACTTATTTTCTATTTCCTTGCCCATTCCAAACCCTATATAAGACCTTCATACTCATTTGTGTTGTTAGTACAGATAAAAGAAAAATGAAAAGTTGGGTAATGTTGTTCACCTTGTGGGGATACAATCATAGCACCCTAACTAGCTCAATTTTTACTTCTTTAACCATCAAAGAACATTTTCCAAACCTCATCTTGTTGTTGTTCATGCTATTGTTCATCCTTCTTTTTAAGGCTAGGAATGATGGAATCTTGCTCATGAATCATGTAAGCACCTATGCCTACCTCTTCAAGTTTTTATTTGGATCAACTTTTATGGTTTAAGCTACCCATTCATCCAATAGAATTTCTAGAATGCTCTCACTTTGGGTGCTTGGCTCTTGAACAACAATATGCTCATCATGGTAAAAAGTAGCATAGTTAGCATTGGCAACATAAGGTGCGTATGGTTCTATATGATATTTTTCTATGGAATTATATTTAATGGTCACTTTGGTTCCATTTCTTGTCCTAAACAACATATGTGACCAATCTAAAGTTAAGTAGCCCCTTATTTTAGTAGTGAAATTCTTTGAAAGACAAAGAGCAAAGTAAGGTGACAAGTCAATCACATAGATATCTTGTGGAATGTAAAATTTGGTGCAAGAATGTAAGGTAAGATTTAAATTCTTAATAACCCCTACAATATTGATGGTTGTCCCATCAATTTGAACTACCCTTTCGCAAGAGATTAATAACTCAAACCCAACTTATCTGCAATTTTCATGGGCATGACAAAACTACTAACCCCTAAATAAATCATACAATTATGAACAAGGATATCTCCTATGATCAATGACACATAGAAAGGTGGTTGCTTGATTTATTTTCTTGGTTGTTGACTACTATTTTTGGGTGTATTTGTAAGTAAAACCTTGTCGTGGTTAGTAGGATTTTCATTTCACACACTCAAATTTGATAAGGCATCTTGCAACAAATCCCTTTGTCCTAAGATATACATAGAGTCCCACATATACATACTAACATTTTATTTCTTCATATTCTCAAGTATGGTAAAAGTAGAAATTTATACCTTTTGATGAGCCTTCATAACAACAGTATCTCCTTGCAAGTGTGCTAGTTGGGATTGGTTACCAAGTTGTTCTTTGGTGGTGCCTTGCTAATTTCTCTGCATGATATGTGCTACATGAGATTTAGATGGTCCAACAACTCTTGGTTCACTCTAGGAGCTTGATAAGGCTCCCTATTTGTTGGTTGTCCCATCTCAACAACCCTTTTCTTGCTTCTTGTGTTAGCTACTATAGAGGGATGCTCTTGATTAACCCCAAAAAACTCCTCTCTTTACCAATTTAGAGGTGTAGTGTCACTTGGAGGAGGTTCTTAATGTTGTAATGGTGTTTCATTTGGTGTACGTAGTTGCAAGCTAGACACATTTTGCACCATTAAGGCTTGGTTAATCACCTCATTTCAATAAGTGGACTGGTTATGGGGATTATTACAAGGGAAACACCATTCATAATCTTGAGCAAGATTATTTTGAACAAGTACTATCTCTATAGATGAGCTTGCCACATTTGGGTTGTGTGGTTGAAAATTCCTTCGGTTAAGGGGTTTCCTTGGGCCTTCATTATTTGCATGATATAGGGTAGCCTATTTACTTGATTTGGGTGTCCTTGTGCTTGGTTTTGGGGTTGGTAAGGTTTGTAGTTTTGGAATTACTTCTTTTTTAGGTTCACCAATTCATTCCCAAATATTTGAAGCATCCCCTTTTATCTCCTACAGCTCAAAAGATTGGGTTGGGACATTTTTTTCTTGTATAGAGACAACTAGAATAAGGGCTATTTGTGGCACTTGCATAGGCATAGCTTTATCCATTTCGAGAAAAATGGTAATTGGAGGTCTTGGGGAAATTTCTCCAACTTTGATAAGGCTATTCTCGGCTCTAATTATCATCTCATATGTATTGGAAAGTGTGTTTGCACCCATAGATTGTATCATTACTGAAATATTACTATTAAAAGCCCTCAACAAATATAGAATAGAGTGTTGGGCTAAAGGTCTTAATAGCAATTGGATTTTATCCCAAGTCCTTTGAAAATTGGGATTGAATTATGTCATGTGCTCATGAGGAGCCCTCTTGATAGTGGTCATCTACTCCACCAAAGATAAACGGTTTGATTTATCCTCAAAATTCTTGTAAAGGGAGTCTCCTAGCTAGTCCCAAGTGTTTATTGAGTTCACTCTCAACCCTATGAACCATTGCAATCCCTTGCCTTTGAAAGATGTTGTTAGCAACCTCACTATAGCATTCTCCTCAATAATATGGTGGACTACACAAAGTGTAGCCACATATTTTATTAGCTCATTTGGTGTAGTATGATCTTCATCAATGTAAAATGGCACACTTTTCAAGGTTTCCATAGGGATATCATCATGCTGTTGTAAATTCAATGGAATGCCTTGATTTAAAGGTATAAAACCATGATTCATAGGTGCAACCATAGGAACCAAAGGTGAATGATTTATTAGGAAGTGGGAAGATACCCTTCCTAAGGGTGGTGTAGAATGGACTCTTCTTGTGCAAGTTGGGCTCCTTTGTAATGCTCTTCTTTTTCTCCTAGGTGGAGAAAGATGTAGATATTCAAAAGGAATTGAACTTCCCTGAGTTTTCACTCTTCTCATACATTTTTTATGCACTATCTTCTTCAAAACCAAAAGTTAGAGTCACTAGATATGTTCTAAATTCTTCAAAAATATTGAAAAATACTGGTAAACATACCAAAACCAACAAATATAAGTTTATTTTTTGACTATTTACAACTCAAAGAGTCCCACTAGGCACACCAAAAGCTATTATCACTGAGAAGTGCACCCTTGTTGAGTTACAAGCTTAGCCTACTATGAAATATGGGGACTTTTCTAGGTTTTGGGTCAGCTAAACAGAAAAGAACCTCTAGAGAGGGTTGGTTTCCTTTTGTTCTATCACATAAGCTAAGCTATCTATTACTGTTGCTAAGAAAAGAATGAATGAAAAAAAATAAAAAATGAACTTGGAATGACTAAAAGATGATTCACCAAACTAGAATGACTTGAAGTACTATTTTGACACACAAATCTCTCAATTTTTTTAATTTGTGTTTGCACAACTCAAGAGTTGGCATTTTCATACATAAGTGTTTCATAGGAAAGCTGAAAAGTTTGTAGTCTTTAAAAGGAAAATTAGATGCTTTTAACAAATAAAGAGTTTTAACTTCAGTGGCATAACCTATGACCTACATGAGACATACATTTATGCGTAAAGGTGTTAAAAATGAGACAATGTATTTGAGGTTTTAACATAAAACACATAAAAAAAACATCAAACATCCATTTTCATACATTAAGATAGCTATTAAGAAGGGAAAAATACTGAATTTTATTATGAAAAGTGTTGTTACAATAGATATAAGTCTAAAATTTGTGTCTTTGCTTTGAAAAAGTGTTACAAAATATATCTCGGTTGCTATGAATGAGAAAATTTTGAGTTGCAATGTTGTTTTCTACTTCTACAGCTCAAAAACATGAAGTAACTAAGTAGAAATGAAAGCCTATGGGTCCCATATCTCATCCCAAATATAGGAGAGAATATAGGAACTCTTTTTGACTAAGTTATCAAGCTAAAAAGTAGGTAACCTACTTTGCATTCCCAAGAAGTTTCTTTGCTTGACTTGGTCTCTTTAGGCTCCTCAAAATGTGCTCTAGCTGGTTGTGAGACTCCAAGATACTTGCAAGGTGTTTGAACTACCCCTAAATGCCTTCAAACTACCAAAACCTCCACATGTTGTCCTTCTCATCCTCTATACCTTAACAGCTCCAAATTCCTCTCCTTAAAAATTGCATGATGTCATTGACTACTCATAAAAGACCCCAAACTGTCCAACCTCATTCATGAATGACAAAAATACCTTTTGTATAAATATAGGACATGTGGGAAGGTCTTGGAAAAGTCAAAAACTCCCTCTAGTCGTGAAAAATCAAGGGCAGTTTGAGACCACCTAGCTTCATCACACAATTGTCCCTTCCTTTGCATTTTCACCCCACAGCCATATACTAACTCAACCTTCATACTTTTGCACCACATACTATCACTATAACTTATATGTTTCTCTTTTGACTTGCACTCATCAATGTTTCTTAAAACTCTCCATGTCATCAAGAAAATCCATATCTACTCCCTTCAACTTGCATCCCACCATGTGTTTCTAGACTGTACTTATGAAAACTTATCTTTGCACAAGACAAAGATTTTCCTCTTAAAGGCTTCCTATGACTATCATCTCATGAGTTGATTATCACTTTAAATAACTGAAGGATTTTCCTTGCTTGATAATGTCTTTCAAAATCTTCTTTATCCATTGTGTCCTTTGTATGCTTTGTTCATGCATATAATAGTCATATTCTCATTTAGTTGTCCTCTTTTACTATGCATTTATAACAATCATCATGACTACCCTAACAAGCCATGACTATCCTTTTGTCTAAGTCAACTCCAATTTCATTTTCAAGCCTTTTATCCAATGTCTTCAAGAAGAAATGAACATTTTTATCTTTAGTTTACCTGTCTGTATTTGTCATATCTTTCATTGTAACACTTTTGCCTCTTGAAGTTTATTTTCCCTTGCCAACAATTACCTTCAATGGAAACTCTTTTAGTTGCATTTCATGTATCATATGTAATAGGCACACTACATTTTTTTGGTATCTTTGAAGCTCTATTACATTCACTTTGGAGATCATCTAGCTCCATAGAAGATAAGTCACCAAATAATTTAAAATATTCTTTCAAACCATTAATATCCATAAGATCATGAGGTAGGGGTGGAAGAATCCTAAATGTTGTTGTCCAATCATCGGTATTAAACTTGTTGCAAGTATGAAGGTCTTTTCATTTATGTCAATAGGAAGTCTACTGGCTAGTGTTGTCATTGATCTCAACTATGTGTTAAGGAAGAATGTTGCAAGATGAAGATGTCAAGGATATTGAGAAAATTGTGAAAATAATGAAAACAGGTTATTGCAGGTTATGCATGTGTAGTTGAGATATTGAGGAAGTGTTGTGAGTACATTGATATATCTTTATGTTGCAGTGTTTGAAGATGAGTTGGAATGAAGTAATGAGCTAAGATGATGTCTCTGGTACTTGGTTTCCAAGTGCTTTTGAGAAATTTTGATAAATGGGGAAAATAGTGTTGTGCATGTATTAAGAATGTGCTCCGATATTGTGCTCCATGTTTCTTCTATGTTGAGGCTATGCATGTGAGGATCTAATATGTTTTTCATGGTTGCTAGATGTTTCTATATTTAGAATTTGGGTTTCTAGATCATTGTATAGTGCGATATATTTTTGCTAGTGTGTGAACCGGTTTTTTAGTGTTGTTTTATGTGGCCTGGGAGAAATGTATTTGCTCTGTGTTTCTCCATTTTTTGGCTTCAGGTTGTGCGGATCTGATAATTTTCTTATATTGTTTGTATCTTTCAAATTTCAAGGTTTCACCTGATTTGGTACAGTACATTGTTTGTTTCATGCATATAAGGTTTATCAGTTGTTATGAGCTGAAATATTTGTGTGATGTGAGTTTGGATAAAGTGTTTGATGAATCTCAAGTAGTTCATGGACTATTCTAGATCGTGTTCAAGTGAATTTTTTTGTTTGGAAGTTTCAGATTGATTTAAGGAAGTGTGTACTTAATTTTTATGGTGTTTACACGGGTGTTGGATGACCTTGTGTTAGCACTACATGAGAAGTTTATGGAAGAATGTTGAGGTGTGTTGGTATCTATTTGGGTCCTAATTAAGGATTTAATTGGGCCACCTTCATTCCTATCCACTACGGGAATGTTTTGGTGTCGACCTAATTTGAATTTGTAAGTGTAATGGATAGTTGCTAACCTTGGAGAAAGTTTTTGAGGTTAAGGTTGATATAAATAAGAGTGGTGTTGCTATGAGATGAAAGAGAGGATCAAGAAATATTCAATATGGATGTGAGATCGATGCGAGTGATGTGTATGATGTAAATCTAAGCAGAGCAGTGCGAAATTCAAGTGTTTATATTCTTGAAGGCACTGATATGAAGGTGTCCTAAATCATTCATACAAGGTTGTGAAAGTGTGCGCGTAGTTGTGGTGGAATCCTTGTCACACTGAGAATTTATTCTTTGTTTAACATATCTCTTCTATCTTCTTATGTTCTTTCTGTGGTTGTGAGCCTTTTTGGACAATGTGTCGTATTCTGGCAGTGAGCCCTTGTACTAGTTTTGTTATTAGTTATATTGTGAGCTAATCCTTATTGTGGTTTTTCCCTCATTGAGTTTTCCATGCAAATCTGGTGTTCTCTTGTGTGTGGTGTTATTTCAATTTTTGCTCTATATTTCATGATTAATCACTTTAATAGAATAAGGGTTTAATGAGTGCATGTGGATTTGATTATCGGAGGGTTTTGATGTTTTAATTTGCTACAACTGATTCACTCCCCCTCTCATTTGTCTTGTTCATTCAACAAAACTAATATGGACTACCTTCTTTGGTGAATGATGAATGCATTCCTCAATAGCTCCAATTTATTGGATGCCTTCTTCAATAGGAAAAGTGTATGAAAATAAAAATGAATGATGACTTTCACCAATCATTGATGACCCACATCTCTAGGTTCATTTATATATTTTTCCTTTCATGTGGTCATCTTGAAACTCAATTCAAAAACCTCTTGATTTTTCAAGGATACTACCCCATTAGCATGATTGTACTCATTCTAATCTTCTCCTTTTTTTGACATATTGGATTTCAAGGAATTCCTGCCTTGGGAAAAACCTCTAGCACTCCAATTTAAAAACCTTATACTGAGCACCCCACCATGTGTTTCATGGAGTGTGATAGTCTTAGTGACTAATTACTTGTATTCATGGCATGATTATCATTTTAGACTATTTTCCCTTTGACAATGCATAGCTGACCTATAGACTATTATCACACTATCCTTTATTGTTGTTTAAGACCTAGGTCTATTTACTTGCTACTTCTATTTATTTCCATTAACATGCATTCCCACATCTAGCTACATGGTTTTCTAAGCTCTTTGTGTCCCTATCACTTTTACACAAGACTATAATAGGTTTTACCTCTACACTACATGTTGGTTACTTTCTCTGAGATTAGTATACTACACTATGTCTCTTGGAAATCTTCCTACTATACACTATATGCACAACTATCCTCTCTCTGGCTTGGAAAATTTATCTTATCATGAAGGGCCTATCCATGTCAATCATGCATTTTTTTAATTACAATGACTATAACTATCCATTTTAGTTGTTTTGATTAACATTTAACTCTTGTTTAACTAATAGTCTTATGACTCTCCCTTCTAGGCTTTTCCATGTCAATTATGCAATTTTATTGTTAATCTTTTGTATTGACATCACAACCTACTGTCTTATGGTGTCCTTTTTATCTCTACATTGTCATGATATATTATCATGCTCCTTTCATAAAGTCTACCATCCCCCTTTCTTGGTTCAGGCTTTGTTTCACTATAACTTTTGTCCAAAATGCTTGCAATATTGGCTCAGCTACCCATACCATGACTATCCTTATTGGATGAGGTATGAGCAAATATAAATGTTCCAACCAATTATTTAATTCAAGGAGAGCATGTAGAAATGATACCAACTAAGACCAGCTAGGCATTGAGGATAAATCCTTGAATTAAGCTACTATCATGTCACATTTATGCTTCAAATTACTCCTTTTGACACCTCATGAATTTTCATTTAATCTGCAAGGTAATTATCTTTTAGATTACCTTGCTTATAGATCCCTTCCCTTTAAGATGAGATCATTGTCTCATACTTCAAACTTTAGTTAAAAAAATGAACTATCTGATGGACGTATGATGGTTTACAAACTAGACAAGTAAAATCACTTATTGTTCCACACTTCTCTTTGTAACAAAAGTTCACAATCCTCACTCCCATTAAGTGGCTCTTGAAGATAAAGATAGTTAAAAAGGTACCACTCATTTCACCTATCACAAGTTATATTGTATTTTCTTCACTATAACCTATAACAACCTTCCTTACCTTCCATCATGAAACCATGTTAACACAAATTTCATTCAGAATTTGATGTGGACAATGAAATAATTTACCCATGGAATGATGTATTATCACCCTATAATGAACTTATAGTATGGTTATAAAATTTGGTGACAACCAATACATCAAGTAGGTTTAATATGGATCTCAACAGCCTTGAAAAGGGTATTGACATTGAAAATGCAACTTTCTATCTTTTCCCACTATTAAAATTCTTCTTCATATTTTCTACCAGGTTACAAGGGTAGGATATTAGTCTTCTCCACATAGCTATCCTAAAATTAATTTCACTATCATCCTTTATCATTGTTCTCTACATCACTATTCTATGCATCTCTCTTGAGTTCAATTGGAATGCTAAACTCCTATGGGTGAGTATTCATCAAAACCTAGTCATACCTTTCACACGACTACCCTTCTTTACTCAAACCTTATAGATATTTCTCTTGCTCGTGGGTAATGATAGGGTAAAGCTCATGAGGAGCTAGTTAACGCACTGGCTTAATAGCTATCACCACAATACTTTTCCATAAAATGTAAAAAAAATCTCAAAGCACAGAAAGGACTAAACATATACATGATTGGAAAAGTAAAAGAAGATGATATTCATCAACTATACATGCTCTTAAATGCTCCTTTACCCATTATGCGTGAGTTTGCATGTGTAGGGTGTATCAATAAAACTAAAAACTAGAAAATAGACTAGGGAACATGTTGCATACGATGAAACCTAGAAACTAGGCGTGGAATAAGCTAAAAACTCCACATTTCTACTTAAGGATGGAACTTGAAGAGGTCTTGGCCACCATAGGAGCTTGAAGAAATTCTTTGAGGAAACAAAACAAGAACCGAACCCTAGACTTTTTGACTTGGTCAAATAAAACTAAATTTCACCTCCTTTTGCATTATTGATGCTATGAAATGGTCCTTGTTTTCTTTCTTTTTTTAATTTTATTACTCCATGCCTAGAATTAGCAAAAAATAAAAACTTAATTCATTTTTACCTTATTGAGCACTTAGACCTTGCAAGCTCTTTTCTTTTTACTAATAAACTTTTATTTGACCAAAAAGAAGTTAACATCTTTGGTGACCACCACATATATTTTGCTTGCTAAAATATGGTGACTAGTTGCCTTATACAGTCCATTGGGCATAAAAATCATGAAGGAACTTGAAAACATATTGAAAATCAAATCTTGTACACTACTCTAACACACTCAAAACAGTTCTTGACACCTTCAAACTCATCGAAACTACCTAAGAAAACTCAAAAACATGACTAAAACAAACTGAACAATTGTGCAACAACACTTGTAGGAATGAAAAGACACCTAAGACCTATTTGAAACAACACTTATTAACCCAAAGTCACCTAGGCTACTATCGAGAAAAAAATAAAAATAAAAACTTGATTCATTTTTCCCTATTAAGCACTTAAACCTTGCAAGCTCTTTTATTTTTACTAATGAACTTTTGTTTGACTAAAAAGAAGTTAACAAGTGCATAAAGTGGTAAATACAAATACATAATTATTAGGATACCCCTTTCTATTATATTTATAAAATTGTGGTATTTCAATGTTGTGTGGGATTGGTGTTTTTAAAATGGCAAATGATAGTGGGCTACAAGTAAGGTATGTTGGAGGGTTGGAATGGGATTAACTTTGATTCATGTTGGATATTTGTTGTTTTAATCAAGACATTTTTGAACACCTTGAATATTGAGAGGGGAGGAGTGAATTAGTATTCAATGAAACTCATTAACTTTATCAACTTAAACATTCATTCAATGCAACACATTGAACTTGCAGTAATGGAAAGGGACATATAAAGCATGCACCACAACAAAGAACACAAGAACACTAGATTTACATGGAAAACCATAGATAGGGAAAAACCGCAATGAGGATTAGCTCATAATATATTATAACTGATTATAATGTTGATGCAAAAAGGTGGAATCAGTTTCCAAGAACTCACTGTCTAGAAAGAAACAATGGCTCATTGCCCAAAATAGAAAAATATAGAAGAAAGGGTGGCTCACTACCAAAATGAATTAATAATAATTTATCTACATGTTGAAGATACAATTCCAATTAAGCTTTGAAAACTGACTTAACACATTTCATACTTCACCACAATTACATGTTGCACTTCTCTCCACACCAAATCTCGCATACACGCTCTACAATTACTTCTCTTATTATTCGCGCAATGAAACAACCTTATATACCATGTTAGAGTGATCAGGATAATCACTTGATAATTGATTATTCATTAATTAATTATTAAGTCCCTTATTGTTTTAGTTTACTTAAGATAATTTTAGGAGTGCTATTTTTATTATTAGTGAAACAACGAAAAATAGGTTTGGTTGATTGAAAGCAAAAGGGGGTTCACCAAAATTATAGTAGATAGACCTATTCTCCTTTATTTCATTAGGAAATGAGATCCACACACTTAAAGGACTATCAACCTTAAGGTGAGTCAAGTCAAAGTGTGAATCTACTGATTTCCTTTTTTTTCAAGGACGGTGGTCTTGATTAAATAGCATTTTGGGGGAAAAGGTTAAAATAGAAAATTAACTCCAAAATGAAATCTACAAAGTGCATCTAATAGAATAAGCTTACTTTTGACGGAACCAAAAAATAGAATGAAGATCTGAGAAAGGGAAAATTATGTGTACCTATCAATGCAATATTTATCGGTATGGGTCTAATCATGCTTAATCCATGAAGAATCAAAGCATAATAGAGCCACGGGTAATTGAATCTCAACAAAATCAATCAATCAAAATTGAAAGTATCAGGAAACCTAATATGCTAAATTTATGAAAGCTTTAAAGAAAAAATCTACTCTAATCTATTGAAATTTATCCTATTGTGGAATTGGTATCGTGTTGATGTGGATCGATGACCCTTTCCCAATCTCGTGATAGTGAGCTTGTTTTAGCCAATTCTATGGAAGAGAATTGATGAAACCATGATGTTCGGTTTATGAAAACCTAGATTATGATAAAAATGAACATGATGCAACCTAAGTTACCATGATTTTATGCTATAAATGATCTAATTAAGCTATTGCTAAGCTAATACTGAGCTAATCTAAGATCATTTAAGCTAAAATGATGCTAAAAGATGAAACCCTAATTTATTTACAAACTAATATGGATGCATGGAAGCCATTAATGGATTCTCTAAGCTATTATGGAACTAAAAATAAGTTGAAAATAAGCTAAATGTGTGAAAATTGAGAGTATGGATGCAAATAAGTTTAACAGCATAAGTTTTCTCTGGGTGATTGATTCATGTTTGTCTCCAAATAGTGATCTATTTATAGGAGAGCAAATGAAGAATGGGTGGTTGAGATAAAAAAATATTAATCAATTGTTGAGGATGAAGGAGATGAGTAGGCATGGATCAAGTATTCTCATCAACGGATGAGAATGCAAGATCACATGGATTAAGGAAATGATCAAGGGTTGGAATTTTCCTCAACAAACACACTTTTGACCTACTCACACAGGTCAAAGGTAACTTGCTTAGGAGCTAAATGGGATAACTTTATTTTCAAGCAAAGTGAGTTGATTGGAAGAGAGGGATTATTCCTTAGAATATTCTATTAGATGAGGATAAAGGTTAATTTACAAATTATAACAAATTTTTAATTGTGCAAAAAGGATAAAGAATATTCCATGGGAATATTCCCTTTGATTAGAGGAAAATTAGTTTGATTGCTAATTAAACAAGGTTTCATTTATGCAATTAGGGATTAGAGGAGTTAGAAATATTTATTAAATTGGATGCTTTAATAAATAGGGGAGGGGTGAAATGATATTTAATTAACTTAGGAAACATATTTAATTAAATAAGATGACTTACGAGATTAAATTAAATATGTTAATTTATTTAATTTAATAAGATGAAGTGTTAGTGCGAAAAGAGGTGAATTAACCTGATTTGATTAATTAGGCTAATAGATGAAAATGATGTAATTAATTATTTAGCTAGGCTCATTGAATTAATTAAGTGAAAAGAGGATGATAAAGAATAAATGATGTTAATAAACCTGTTTTGGATGCATGACATCAATTAGGACATTTTTTAGTGTCTACATTTTTCCCCTCTTTAAAGTGAGGTACATGTTGCTTTGATTCAAAGAACAATGCTTCTCCGATAAAAATGTTGCCCAAATCAAAAAATCAAAAATAATTGATTTTTTAGATGCCCCAATGGAAGAATACAACTGACTCCCTATCCCCTCGAGAAATCAGGCAAAAATTTCAAATTTTGGGTTGATTTCTTGATAAAGGTTCAAAAGTTGCCCCAAGGGTTCAGAAAGGTTCTGAGATGCAAGAATAATGCCAAAACATAAAAAAATGATGGTAAATTATGTCCAAATTGGCAAAATGGTGAAAATGATGGTAAGCCCCATTAACAAGGTTAAATTAGGGCAAAAAACCCTAATTTTCTAGCTTAAATAGGCCAAGAGGGGTCATTTTCAGCTCATTTGTGCATTCACACTTAAGGAATTCTTGTGATTTGAGCTCTGACCCTTCAACGAAATGGTGTATCATGAGCCTCCCTGACACATTTTTGATCAATTTTGTGAGTTCCAACAACTTCCAAGTGCAGGACCACCGGTATGTGATTCGAAACTTGATTTGAAAATTGAAATTTTGATGCATTTATTAGGTGTTAGAATTTGGAATTTGGGGGCGTCGCTATATAGAGACACCCAAACTTCAATCGGTGATGCCCAAATGATATATAGCGACACCTATATCTAAGGTGACACTTTTCCAGATTTGAATTTAGGGTTTCAAATTTTAAATAGCGACGCAGGCCTGTCCAACGACGCATTTGCCGATTTGAAAGTTAGGGTTAGCTTAGGCCAAATTCTAAATCACAACACCATCTTGTATGGTGATGCATTTGTCAATTATAATTGTAAAATTCATCGAGCATCACTGTTTTGATTTTTAATATATCAACGTAGTTGTAAACAACGATGCATTTGTGATTTCAGAACCTAAAATTCCAAATAACTTCATTTTTTGATGATTTCTTGATGTCATGCGCTTCATGGGTGCAGGAGGTCTTCCCACTAGTGATGTTGAGAGAGCATAGGCCCATAGTACTAGAGAGTTTGTTTAATTTGTCAGAGTTGCGCCAGAAGCACCTGGGAGAGATCAGATTATGGTATATTGCATATGCTCCTATTGTGAGGACACATTTATCCATTATGACAGCATTGGGCCAGAGATTGCATAGCGAGATCTCATCCTTCCACCTTTCGATGGGGGAGGCAATACTGACCTTAGAGAATGTATGGCGGATATTGTGGTTGCCCATCCATAGTGATCACATGATCTATGATCTTGATGTCGAATTTGATGCCTACTTAGAGGTGATGGATATGGACCAGATTATGTTGGTCACCTCACAGATTGATTTAGAGACATACAAAGGTCATGTGCCAACCTTCAGATTGATTGTTGTGGCCATAATTTTAGGTTTAGTCGCTCCAAACAGACACGACCGATTTTTCAGTCTTGAATGGGGTTTGGCTTGGCAGTGGATGCTATACTAGAGGACTCTATTTGATTGGGGGACTGTGATGTTGGCCTCCTTACACCATGATCTGCATGATTTTGTTTACTACAATGGGAGAGCCCTTAGTGCAGGTGTGACTCTTCTTCACATCTAGGCATGGGAGCACATTACAGTGCTTCATTCGATTGTACAGGTGGTGGATGTGGAGCCAGATGATCCTATCATCTAGAGATACCGTGGTACCATCACACTCAGGAACACAAGACAGATTGGTCTCCCGTACTAGAGACAGGTGATTGATGATATGACTGTGTTCTAGTGGCAGCCATGGCTTCAAATGCCACTATGGTTTGATGATGTACAACAGATTTACTTTGCTCAACAGACCCAATATATGCAAGGTCAAGATCATACCATGGTTGAGTGGTACCTTCTTGAAAAAGTGGCCAAATAGTTTTGCGATGTATAGGATAGGTCTGATAATGCTTACAAGGCTATTTTTGCTAGATCTATTAGAGAGGTTCCCACCTGGGGACCAATGATTTTGACACCAAAGGTCATTGAGAGTTTTTTCCAATTGGTTTCCCAGCCTTGTGCATATGATTAGGGACAAGCATATGCTTAGACCACTCCTGCATATGATGCATGTTTTTTTCCCCCACAATGACTTATAGATCCCACAGGTACTCCTCCCAGAGGGAGGCCACGAGGCAGAGGTATCAGGGGCAGAGAATAGGGAGGCCAGGATGGCCATGATGGACAAGTTCTTGGGCCTCCCCCAATCAAACAACAACCTCCTTAATAGCCTCCAATAGTGTATTAGTAGCTAGTGCCACCACCACCACCACCATCGGATACCAAAGATGCACAGATACAACAGTTGCAACAATAGGTGCAAGCTTTGGCAGATGAGTAGGACCAGGCCCACCAATAGATTTTAGTTGTGACTATTGAGCGAGACCAGGCTTAGCAGCAAGTGGTTGTAGTGACAGCCGAGAGAGATGCAACTCTTCAAAGATTTTGGGATGTTACTGGGGAGAGATTCAAAGGTTATGAGACGGCAGCAGATAGAGGCTATGGTGTCAGCCACACATGGTTAGACTATTTCAGCCAGATTGTACCAAGAGGTCATTACGGAGGTTGTGTATTATAGGAAACATTATCACAGGGATGTTCTAGTGGCTCTTTGATAGCTTGATTTTTCACAACGTAGTGACGTGCATCATCGTGTTGATGATCGGCCTGAGCGGCAAGCTAGAGAGGGTAGTAGCCACCAGGGCTAGCATTTTTGATGTATAGACACTTTTTGATTTTTCCCCATTCTTTATATTGATATATATTCATGGGTTCCTTTTTGATAGCTTCATGGATATTGTACTTTTGATCGATATACATACACTGATCCATATTTTGTACCATGACACATTTTTTGATATATATGATATGGATACGGATGATTCATGCTATGATATGTTGACTTTATTTCATGTATGGATGAATATGATATGGATGCTTATGCATGATCATGTAAGGATGCATTTACTTTTATGCCTATGTGATATGCAATGATATGATATGGATGGATGCAATGTTATATTGGTTTTTTTATTATATTTTCACAATATGATATGGACGGATGTTTATGATATGTAGATGTTATGGATGCAAATGATTTGGATGCATTTATTTTTTATATTTTCTATACATGTTTATGATGATGAATACATATATATGGAAAAATGCAAATTCTTATGACATGCAACAATTTAAGATGCTCAAAATAACAAATCTATATTATTCATCACAACTTAAATGATAATGCAAAATGTGTGATGTGATATTCAAATGATTATGCTGATGGATTTTTTATGCTTATGATATGATTATGAGATATATGTATGCTAATGGTTTTTGGATGCAAGGTGGATGCATTGATGATATTTTTGAGTGTCATGATACCAGGTTAGTGCAGAGAGAAGATAGAAGAATAAAGAATGAATAACCATTATCGATGATGATTGCTTTAAAAGATCCATGTCTATGATCCATCGAGACTTTATCAGAGATGGTGACGAGATAATACAAAAGAATGCAGGATGAAATACAGGATGGATGCTCACATATCGGGATTGGTATTTTTCATCTTTCCTTATTGTTTGATATAACACATAGACACAATGCATCAAGGTATTGATAACTAGGACGATGTTGTATCTAGTGTAATGTATGTTGACTCAACAAGAAAATAGGATAGTTCTTGTTCACACCTTGACATACAAAAACATTGTTGGAATGTAATTTAGAAGTTTAGAACATATTGGACCAAAGCATACGCTATAATCAACAACATAATCCAAACAACCTTCCTACTCAAAACAAATCAAGTATGTGCCAAGATTATTTTACAAGAGTATCCACAAACATAGAAAATGAAAGATAATGATCGATGCCAAAAATAAATCTTATGGGTGAGTTTCCATGAAATAGCAAGAATGATGACAACAAATGTAACTTTGACAACTTTCCAATTTTTCTCTCCAAGAGATATTCCACCTAAAATTTGCAAACACACATCAAAAGGGTAAAACATTTTTTTGTTGGTGAATAGGGTTTTGCCTTGGTCAAACCCCATTTTGCTAATTAAACCTTGAAATGAAATGAAATAGCATGAATAAATGATGAATGAACAAGCTTATATAAAAACTCACCAAACCCTTGGATACACCTTGCAATGTAGATCTACAACTAGCATAAAAATGGCTTCAATGGATGTGGATCTTGATCTTGAAAGTTGACTTGAAACAATGCCTTTGAATGCTTGAATGGATCTTGAACACTACATCAACATATTAGCTCAAATAACATGCATGATGTAAGAAGAATTTGACATGATAATGGATCTTGATTGCTGTAATAATTCTTCAAAAAAATTCCTCTTGAATGCCTTGAAAATGCTCTTGGTTTCATAAACTTGCTATATGAATGCTCTATTCAAAAATTGATAGAATGCTTGAAAGTCTTGTTAGGATGAAACATAGTGAAATGAACTCTTACTTATATGAATGTTAACATTAATTCCTAAAATTCAAATAGCACAAGCTGACATGTGAATATAGATTTGAAATACTTAAAATACTGCCAAAAACATAATAAAAATTTAGGTCCTAGGCCTAAGTGAGGACCCATTCACCCTTGGGAGAACGGGTCCTAGGTCACTTACCTAGGACACACATTCTCCAATGATAAATGTTACGTTATGGCATTAATGAATGTTGGGTTTTCCTCTACAAAAAATATAATTATTTATGCTTGGATTTGAATTAAATGGGCCAATTTAGGAAAATTATCCTCAATTAATTAATAAATCCCCAGATGAGTGTGACAGTGTAAAGATACACCTTACAGCACCAAAAATAGGGCATAGTTAAGTCCATTTTATTTAATAGGTCCCTAAACTTAATGTGAATATGTAATTTATATATATTACAACACTAAATTAAGGCATCATTTAGCTCATTTTCTTTATTAATATTTCCCAAATTAAGTGTGAAAAGGGGATACTTTTTCCTACACTACAATTATATTAGGCTAGATTTAGGTCTAGATGTCTTATTGCATGAGATTAAGACAATTCTCACAATCTAATGCAATCTTCATCTAGGGTTTACTTTTATATGCTTTTATGAGCTTGCACATTCATTGTAATCATTGATTCATTACAATTCATAACCATTTAGGTTAATACATTGCACATATCAATGCTCTTCTATATTCAATATTTTCTCTCTTGGTTGCATAAAAAATTAGTTGCTTTGATCTTTCTTTGTGATAGAATAATTGCTTGCAGGTGATTTCTAGGTGTTGTGGAGTTCAATCATCAACTTCAACATGGTATCAAAGCTCCAGATCTATAGCCTCCTGTCTAAAATTTCAGAGATCCTATCTTGAGAAAAACATTTTGGTCTTTTAATATGCTTTTCCAAAAAAATCAAAAATTAATCATCAATTTTGCATTTTTGTTTTTTCTTTGCAAAAAAGCTTGAAAAATAAAAAAAGGAAAAAGGAAAAAAGCTTTTAAAAGAATTTTGCCACCCACTAGCCACCAACCAAGGTTTTTTTTCCTTTTTTGACCTATTTTCATAAATCGTTCATAACTTGGGCATATGGTGTCAAAATCAGAAAAATGAGATATCATCAATAAGTTGGTTCCAAGATCTTTTCATTGGTGCAAGTCTCCTTATCATATTTTTTTGATGTTTCTTATTTTCCTCAGTCAAAATCAAATCTTCATTTTTCACTTCTGAGCTCATAATTTTTTGCCTGTATCTCTGATTTTCACGATTCAAGTAGCATTAGAAAGGTATTTTAGAGCTCTTTAGATCTATCTATGCACTTCTTCTAGAATCTTCCCCAAGTACATTTTATTTAATTTTTTGTTTTTTCACATTTTGTTTAATTAATTAGACATCTTTGCACCTCGAAAGGAATTTTTTTCGTAGGATTACATCATTTGATCTGCTTTATTAGTATTGAGGTTTTTAGTCTCTATTTTTTTCATTTGAGTGAGTATCATGGGTTTTTTGTTCATCCTTCTACACGATCAACTTGGACAAGGATAACTATGAGTCTTAGCAAAATAGCATCTTGACACATCTCACGTGGATTTATATTTTTCCTTATCTATATGGACTCCTACCTAAACTAGACACATCAGGGAGTTTATCAGGATGGGGCATCATCAGATATCATATTGTAGGGGTTATATGTTCTAGTATTGATCTTGATACTATGTGTGTTGTATTGGAAATTGAATGTCCCCACACACTTTGGACACAACTTTGGGAGATCCATGGAGACCCTCATATCTCTCCATACCTAGAGGATCCTATTGCAGATTGTCTCATCACTCTTGTAAATACAAATTTCATACCCTTTGATGATGATACTTTAGAGGATCTTGAGTACATCATAGGTCTTACATGTTTTGATGGTTGAGAGACTTATCTTCATGTTCCCACTCTACAAATTAATACTAAATCATCATCCCTTGTTGTTCTTGATCAGCTTGGCATCACCACATATTTGGCCCCTATTGGTTTAGTACAATAGGATTTCATACATCTTCCAAACATAGCTACTTGGGATTGATATCTTGTATACATATCATCCTTGTTTTTGGAGTCCTATATTATAGATCTAGAGGATTACTTTGAGGAAATTCATCTCCTCTTTGTTGACAACCACATCAATTCTATTGGCCCACCATCTTCATTGCCTTTGCAACTTGTTCTACATCAGTCTTCATATGGTCTTGGATTGACATCATCTCTTTTTGACATGTGGATATGTGAGTATTTTTCAGAGGCACGCATCATTTTGATTTGGATTCTAAATTCACCCATTTTTTTGGATTGGCTTCTCCAATCACCAGTGGATTTGTTTCATCCTAAGGGGAGAAATGTTATTTGCAAGTAGTGGATCATATTTTGTCTTCAGGATTCCATCCTTGGCATGAGAGCTCTTTCTTTATGGGGGGCCCTCATATCCTCTTTTTCTCTCTCCTATTGAGGGGACATCTATTGTACTTGTATGATATAAGTAGTCCTTGGGGGTCACATTAAGTCCTTCTATCCTTCTTTCACTAGTGTAGTCATTTTTTCTCTCTTTTGGAGAGGAGTTTTTCCCATGTGGTTTTCTCCTTTTCTCTAGTTATAAGAGATTCATTTTATTTTATACATGGGTACCTCATCAGGACTTGTATCTAGGACCCATCCATGCATCCATCATTGCATTCTACATCAGGGTTTTATAGCTTCTCCCTAAGTTGATCTTAAGGGGGGGTGTTGGAGCAATCATGATAATCACTTGATAATTAATTATTCATTAATTAATTATTAAGTACCTTATTACTTTAGTTGACTTAAGCTAAACTTAGGAGTGCTTTTTTATTATTAGATTGGGTTAAATTTAGGTCTAGTTGTCTCATTACATGAGATTAAGACAATTGTCACAATCTAATGCAATCATCATCTAGGGTTTTCTTTTATATTCTTTTATAATATTGCACATTCACTTTAATCATTGATCCATTATAATTAAGAACCATTCAAGTTAATACATTGCACATATAAGTCCTCTTCTGGATTCAATATTTTCTCTCTTAGTTACATAGCAAATCAGTTACTTTGATCTTTCTTTTTTGATAGGATAATTTCTTGCAGGTGATTTATGGGTGATGTGGAGTTCAATTATCAACTTCAACATACCACAACCAACCAAAACATTAATTAGGTTGGCCTAATTGCATGAATCATACCACACAACCTATCAGCTTAAAGATTTAACACACACTTTTGAGAAACAAACCAAAATGTGTATAACATCAAAATTTAGGTCAACATGACCTATAATCACTCCCATAAATCTAATCCTTACATACTTCAACTCTGCATGACCCCAAAATCCTTAGGTTGACACCATATAACAAAAATAGTGAAGCCATAACTGAATGAACTAAGTGTTCATTCGCAACTCGACATGTACCCCACCAAAACACTTACCACTTAGAGCACACATACACATGAAACCTTCCAACACTTCCTCAAAACTTTACAACATAGTATTCATTTGTGATGGAATGCAAAGCATTCTAGTATGCACTCTATACTAGTAACATTGCCATTACAAAGTCGATACTCTATCAAAATTATCTTCAACTATAAAAGGCATAAAACCTTGAAACTTTTGATGTGAACACCTTCAATACACATCATCAACACCTAAAATCTGCATGACAATATATTGCATAGTGGAGCAATGCGGACCACAAAACTAGTTCACTATAACACAAAAATTGCACTCTAAGATAGCCAATTATCTAAAACATTTGGTCTTCTCCGGACCAATACTTTTACATATGTACAATGGGTTGACATCAATGCCAACACCATACACATCCAAACATCATCATGCTCATGTTACCAACAATCTCCCCTTTTTCATTGATGGCAACACACTCTCACTCTCCAAAATTTCTCAAACTACTCCCCCTTGACATCAAGGGCAAAGGGCTCACTATATCACTCTCTCTAACTAATATATACACATGAAAGTATCTCCCCCTTTCTCCTTCTCTCCTATACTCAACATACTTCTCTAACAATCTCTTCCTTTGGAAATATTTACATCAAAGTGGCTCCCCCTAACAATTTTATCCATCAAAAATGACCAAAATCATATTGCAACATCATCAAATACTTCCACATATGTACATTGAAATCAAAAAATTGCATATACAAAAAAAAAAAGTGTACACCTTCAACTAGAAGAGGGTAAAATACCCTTAAAGACACCTTTAGTTTGGCAAGGTGTGCCTTTCAGTCTTTCTTAGCTACCTCCCAATCCTTCTTAGTGAAGGCAAGCATACAACACTAACTCTCAAATTGAGTATGGAGGTCTTCTCCTTCATTTGGTGAACTAGGCACTATATTCTTTGTGTCACCTTCTCTGCATCTACTAAAACTCAAGCCAAAGATGCAATTCTTGCACTTACCAATCTCTGAGTTGACTATACTACATTATGATATTCTCTTTTTTTCTTGTAGTAAGAAGAATTTACCATCCAAATTATCATTTGTTGATGCACAGTGGATCAACCCAAGATTTGATTTCACACAACTTCTCTCAAATATGCCCACTAAGACACTCAACAAGGTAACTCAACTACCCAACCATGGGAATTTCCAACCAAATTCAAATAGAGGCTTGGAAAAGAATTCTTTCCCTTTAACATGACTAAACCAACCAACACAACCCAATTCTATACTTGGAAACCACCATTCACCTATCGCTTCAAGATTAGGCCTTGCATCCCCAAGGTGACCTTGCACCATACACCCGGGGTGGAAGAGATCTCAAGTACCACCCGAGATCAGTTGTTGCAGATTAGTACCATGCTACTTGATGTCCTCTTCACTCATCCAAGTTGCATCTTCAGGTGGAAGACCCTACCACTTGACCAAAAATTCATTATATACCTTCTTTCTTGTCCTTTTCACCTCCTTGGTGTCTAGGATAGCCTCAAGTTTCAAAGGTTCAAATGGTGGAAGGTCCTACACCCAATATTCATCAGCTTCCACACTTGTACTTGCATCCAAATATCCCTTAAAGGGGTATAAGTCAGCAACATTAAATATAGGGGAGATAGACACTCCAGGAGGGAGTGCTATTGCATAGGCATTTTCCCCAAAATTATGAATTATCTTGCAAAGTCCTATCTTCTTCATGTGAATCTTGGTGTATCTTCCCTTACCTCTCCTTCTTCAAATATGAAAAAACTAGATCTCCCACCTTATACTGAACATTCCTTCTTTTCAAATCTGCCCTCTCTTTGTATTTGTCCACAATCTTCTTGAGATTCTCCTTCACTTGATCATGAATGGATTTCATTGCAATGGAAAAATCCTCTCCTTTTGCACTTCACTTCTCCATTCCCTTCAAATCTCTCAACTCAAAGATTCCCCTTGGATTCATTCCATACACCACCTCAAAGGGACTTTTTCCTATGCTCCTTTTTAGAGAATCATTATAAGCATATTCTGCTTGGGGAAGCACCAAATCCCATTGAAGACCATGCTCTTTTGTCAAGCACCTTAGCAAATTACCAAGTGATCTATTGACCACCTCTATTTTTCCATCCGTTTGAGGATGGTGGATAGAAATATATTGCAAATTTGTCCCTAACTTCTTCCATAGGGTCCTCCAAAAGTGATAAATGAACTTGGAATTCTATCTAACACAATGCGCAAAGGAACACCGTGGATCCTCACAATTTCTTTGAAGAATAGTCTTGCAATATTAGTGGCATCATTAGTACTTATACAAGGAATAAAGTGTGCCATTTTACTGGACCTATCCACCACTACAAAAACACTATCAACTCCCCTTTGAGTCTTAGGCAGTCCTAAGACAAAATCCATACTTATGTTTTCCCAAGGTCTATTTGGGATTGGTAGAGGTTGGTATAGGCTAGAATTTGAGGTACTTCCTTTTGCTCTTTGGAATATAGTGCAATTATCCACAAAATTTCTTACATCAACCTACATTTTAGGCCAAAAGTAAAACCTCCTAACTTGCTCCAAGGTTTTTTCAAGCCCAAAGTGCCCTCCAAGACTTCCACTGTGTTTTTCTTTTATCAAATTTTCCCTCATAGAGCACTTGGGTATGCACAACTGAGGCCCTTTAAACAATAGGCCATCTTGCAAAACATAATTAGCATAATCACTATGAAAATCATCTGAAAACTGAGAACAAACATCAAAATCAGTCTTGAAATCTTCATCCTCCTTATACATACCTTTAAGAGATTCTATGCCCACACTTTGCAACTAAACCTCTTGAACCATCATGACCCTTCTACTAAGGGCATCTACAACTTTTTTTTCTTGTCCCTTCTTGTGCTTTATGGAGAAAGTGTATGCTTGTAGGTATTCAATTCACTTCATGTGCTTTTGGTTCACTTTTTCCTGTCCATTCAAGAAACTAAGTGCATGGTTGTCAGTGAATAATACAAACTCCTTTGGTAACAAGTAGTGCCTCCATTTCTTTAGGGCTTGGACCATAGCATATAGCTCTAGATAATATGAAGAATATTTCCTCTTAGCCTCATTTAGTTTTTCACTAAAGAATGAAACCGGTCTTCCCTCTTGACTTAGGACAACACCTATTGCTTGGCCACTTGCATCACACTCAATAGTAAAGAATTTATTAAAATCAGGAAGAGCAAGGATAAGCTGTTGTGATACCTTTCTTTTCAAGTATTCAAATCTTTCATCTTCTTCATTGTTCCATTGGAACTTTCTCTTATTATCTCCCTTGATTGTGTCTATGATTGGTGCACAAATGTGATTGAAATTCTTTATGAATTTTTTGTAGAACCTTGCAAGGCCATGGAAGCTCCTCACATCACCCATTGACCTAGGTGTTGGCCAATTGAGAATGGCCTCAACCTTTGATGGATTTATTTTTCAAACTGTCTTTTGATATGACAAACCCAAGGTAGACCAAATCTTCTTTCATGAACTCACACTTACGCATGTTGATCAGCAACCCCTCTTCATGCAACCTTCTTAGAACCATGTCAAGATGCTTCAAATGATCCTCCTTGGACCTGCTAAACACAAGAATTCATCCAAATAAACCACAACAAATTTGCCAATAAATGGTTTCAATACCTTATTCATTAATCTCATTAAGGTACTAGGGGCATTGGACAAGCCAAAGGGCATCACCATCCACTCATAGAGGCCCTCATCAATCTTGAAAGCTATTTTCCATTCATCCCCCTCTCTGATCCTAATCTGATGGTACCCACTTTTCAAGT
The DNA here is from genome assembly GCA_007115665.2 of Sequoiadendron giganteum. NCBI lineage: Eukaryota > Viridiplantae > Streptophyta > Pinopsida > Cupressales > Cupressaceae > Sequoiadendron > Sequoiadendron giganteum. Next base: position 158,705,024 of record CM021102.1, read on the forward strand.
CAATCTTTGAAAAATAGCAAGCCCCTCCTAGACAATCCATAAGATCCTCCATTCTTGGCATAGGAAACCTATATCTTATGGTTATCCTATGTATGGCTCTTGAGTCAGTGCATAACCTCCATTTACCATCTTTCCTAGGTTTCAACATAGTTGGAACAACACAAGGGCTCAAACTCTCCCTCATTAGGCCTTTGTCCAATAGTTCTTGCACTTATTTTGCTATCTCTTCATTTTGAGCAGGGATCATTTTGTAGGCAGCCTTATTAGGCAATGTGGCACCTGGTATCATATCAATATGGTGACTAATATCTCTGATTAGAGGCTGGGAACTAGGCAATTCATCCACCACAATCTCCTTATACTTATCCAACAAGGTTTGGACTTCACTAGGGATGGATCCTCCTTTATTTGTAGACAAAATAGACCTGCACTTTGGTTTAACAATCAAGGAAAACCCTAGACCTCCCTCTTCTTTTAAGGTCTATAAAAACTCCTTCTCTCCTACCATCATGATGTTAGACTCAAATTTTTTTTCCATACCTTCATCCAGTAAAATATTTAAGGTGAAAGATTCCCTATCTTTGTTGATATTGTATGTGTTTTTATGCCCATCAAGTTGGGATTTCCTATCATACTTACAAGGACATCCTAGGAGCAGGTGACAAGCATCCATGGGAGTAACATCACAAATTATTTTTTCCTTATAGTCCCTCATTTCAAATTCCACCCAAACTTGCTCATTGACAAGCACTTGTTGATTCTTGTATAGCCATGACACCTTGTAAGGATTAGGATGAGGAATTTTTTTAATTTTTCAACCATCTCTAGGGACACTAGATTACCAGTAGATCCTGAGTCTACAATTACCTTTCATACCTTTCCATGGCACTTGCATGTGGTCCTGAACAAGGACTTCCTCTGTGGCAACTCCTTGGTACTTGTCACCTTCAAAAGTGTCCTCTTCATCAAGTTTTCTCCAACTTCAGGATCAGTAGGTCTGGAAGGTGAAGTCACACTTTGAGCATCCTCTTCTTGCACCAATTGGTTTCTCCTATCCCCACCATAAGATTTTGAAGCTTGTTTCTTGGGGAACTTGAAGGATGGGTGTCCAAATCGGTTACAAGTGTAGCATCTTCCAGAGAATGAATTTGAACCTCTTCCACCAAATCTAGCTCTTCCTTTAGATATCCTACCCCTAAATCCACCTCTTGACTCTTGACCTTGTTCTTCTTTTCTACTTGACTCCCCTTGTTGTCTTTGTGACTAATTTCTACCACCAAAACTGCCTCTTCCTTTGAAATTTCTACCTCTACCCCTTCCTTGTTACTCTTGCTTTCTTTTCAACTTCTCTTCAGCCCTACATGCCACTTGGAAACACTCTTCCACTATCTTAGGGGTCATTAGGTTGATCTCATCTTGAATTGTAAACCTTAGGCCATTCAAATACCTGACCACTTTCTCTTTCTCATTCTCCACATGGTCACACCTCATACAGAGCTTGTGAAACTCTTCAGTATAGGTTACCACATCCATGTCCTTCTTCTTTAAGTTCTGCAATTTCTTGAACACTTTCACTTCATGATCTATGGGGAGGAATTGTGCTTTCAATCTACTCACCATTCTCTCCCATGAATTAATCACGTTTTTACCTTCTTTCACTCTTTCTCCTTGGTGATAATTCCACCAAATCAAGGCTGACCCACTCAACTTGGTCTTGGAAAACTTAACCTTCTTGTTATCTTCCATTTCCTTCTACTCAAAGTAATTTTTCAAGACATCTACCCACTCTAGTAGTGCCTCAACATTCATCTTACCCCCATACATTGGTATGTCCATCTTAGGTTCAGAGGACTCTACTTTTATGGTTTGCAAAGCACCCAAAATCCTCCTTTCCACAGGAGCTATCTCTTCAACAGGTGGATTCTCTTCCTCATCACCTTCTATCTCTTCCTCTGAGGTACCTTATTCATTAGTAGCTACTCTTCTCCTCTCTCTGGCTTCTAATGCTTCTACCTTCTCTTCTAGGGCTTTCAACTCCTTTGCAACCACAAATACACCTTTTGGAGGCATTGTTCTTCACTCTCTACTTACAATCCTTTTGCAACTTACCACAATCACACTTGGCTCTAATACCACTTTGATGCAAAGTGGATCAACCCAAGATATGATTTGACACAACTTCTCTCAAATATGCCCACTAAGACACCAAATCTTCAAGACACTCAATAGGGTAACTCAACTACCCAACCATGGGAATTTCCAACCAAACACAAATAGAGGCTTGGACAAGACTTGTTTCCCTTGAACATGACCAAACCAACCAACACAACCCAAATCTATGCTTGGAAACCACCATTCACCTATTGCTTCAAGATTAGGCCTTGCATCCCTTGTAACCCATTCACTTGGAACAGTCAGACAAAAACCCACCTAAAAGGAAAGAACCAAACAAAGGACACTAGTTTTAAACACCTTATGCAAGCCTTTATAGGTCATCAAAGTCTCACAACATGATAGTAAAGGACAACGCTACAACAGGCCAAAATGCAACACTACAAGGTAGGCCTAATTCAGAGACATAACAGGGAACCAAACTACCTAGGCACACCCCAACACCCCTAAGCCTTAAACAGGGTTCCTATAGCATCAATAAGCACATTTCAACATCTCAAAGACCTACAAGTTTCAAACCTTTCTTTATATTCCCAGGCCTATCACATGAGGATGCCAGGCCTAGATCCTCAAAGATCTTTCCCCAACCTGCATGTCGTTACCTAAATCCTTCATGAAATAGAATTATACATCAAAATATTCTATTCCACCAAGATTTATCCTTGGTACATGGTGGAGATGGAAGATATGAGGAGTTTTCCCACAAAACCCTAGTTTTTGAGGGTTTTTGACCACTTCAAGGAAAATAGTGAGAACTCCTTTGTCCGTTTTTGGATTTTCTCCAAACCACTGCCAAAAGGAAGCCAGCTCAGTCCCTTATCAATCTATGTCATCCTTTCAGCCGTACAGACAAGCTACAGATCGTACCAAGCACGATATCAAAAGAAAACCAGAAAAATCAGAGAACATTGTGAATATTTCTTATTAGATATTCTTCAAAAGTTCAACAACGACTTGCCTCGACCAAAAGGGAGGAATTATAAGCTTCTTCCAACCCTTTCCAATGCCTTCTAGCCAACTTTTGAATTAAGGGACCATTGGAAAGCTTAATGACCATTATTTTTACAAAATTGCCAATTTAGGACAATTTAGGACATCATAACAACATAGACACAATTTGTTCAAAGAAGTGACTCTAATATAAGACAAAATGGTCCTAGACACACTTGAAAATCAGAAAAACACCAAATGATCTCACTCTCATTACTTGGTTGCATCATGGCAACTTTTCCTTTCATGAGCCTAGATGCACCAAGTTTACAAAATGAGCATGAGACCACAATTAAAACCATTGAAAGCCTAGATAAACATGAAGACCTATTGTCTATTACTTGGAATGGTCCATGGGAAATTATTACATCACAACTTATGGAAATAAACAAATAAATGCTAAAAGCATCATGGAGGCAAGAAATCCCCAAGGTGCCCCTACACCATTTGCTACCCTTGTTGCACCATTTGTGTCACTTTTTGGATCATATACACCGAAGGCTTGAGCAATTTGTGACTCTATTGAGTCCAATTGATCTTTTATGCTCCCTGTAGAATTAGGCCATTTAAAGCAAAACTAAAACAAAACTTTAGCTTCTTCCAAATATTTTTGGACTTCCTTCAAGTTTCCTTGCAACTTGCTATGTGCAATGCTACATTTATCTAAAATATTGGTCAATCTCCTACCATTAACCTTTTCCATTTCTTTTTCAATCTTTTCTTCTAGACCAATAGAATAATCATTGAAAGAATTGAGCAACAATTCAACACCAGATAAAGAATCATCAATAGTTTCTCCAAGAATACCTTCCTACAATACCTTTGATTGCTTCTTCTACTATTTCTACACTCTTTTCGTGTGTTTGGAATATTTCCTCCCTTTTGGAGGCATGAAAAGCATCACCAAGCTATAACTTATGTAGGGGAGAAATTTTGTTCATATCTACCTATCCTTGTTGCATTGGAATTTGTACGATCTATGCAAATACCACTGGTTCAAACTATTACAACATATCCAGTAGATCCTTTAATGAATCTCCAAAGGTTTCAAAGGATTCACCAATAGTTTTATCACTTTCTCCTTCCTTCTCTTTCTCACCACTTCCACAACATGCTTCAATAATCTTTTTTTCTTCTCTAGACTTTTCACCATCTAGAGGAGGAAAGTTTTCTTATTTTTGTGCCTTTGTCTTCTCTTGGACTTCATGTTTGTCTTCTTCTCTTTGTACATTATCTTCCTCCAGTTCACTCTATTTTTTATCTTCCTTCTTTTCTTCAACAACATTCTCCACAATTGGGGGGGAGTTATTATTTACCATGTCTTCTTGACCATTGTCATGCTCAGGTACATGCTCATGTTTTTCAATATCAATTTCACTACTTTTGGGATATATGTGTCATGCTGCATTTTTTCTTCACTATCTGAAGACATTCCCAACTCTTTTGCAAGTTCTGCAGCTTTCTGCACTATCTCATTCTTGAGCCTTTCAATGTCTTCTTTGTCTCTACTCATTAGAGTACCAACTCTTTGTTTTGTCTTGAATTTCTTATTATATAGCTTAGATGTAACATAGCTCTATCCTAAACTATAAGAGAACAACCAATCTTCTCTAAGGTAAATGTGCTCATCTTAGCATCTTCATCAAAAGCTTCTTGCCTTCTAGCACTAAAAACACCTTTAAGATCATCAAGCAATTGATACTCAATTTCACTAAGGCCTATGTTGAATTTTACCATATATTTTACAATAGCTTCTTCTATTGTGGCCTTATCCTTATCATTTTCTTTTGGATACATTTTAGCTATCTCTTCTGAGAGACCAAATTCTGCAATAATATTTAATAATTCATCTAACTTTAAGGGACTATGTTTCCTTACCAAAGGGGCCTTTTCTTTCTTCTTTCCCTTGCCTTTAGGATATTTTTCTCCTAATTAAATCTTTTTCCTTCTTTGAATAATAAATTCTTTCTTTTCTTTCTCTACTTCCTCTTCACTTTTAGTGTTAACTATATCAACTTTTGTTATCTTTGCACTTGTCTCTTCCTTAGTGGCCTGATACTTCTTCTTCTAGGTTAATTGTGGTTTATATTATTCTACATCTTTCTCATCTTCATAGTTAATATATCTCTCCTTGATGGCCTTTTCTTTTCTTCTACTCTTAGGAGGCATCTATTGCATACAGGGGCTAGATGTTTCTTTCTTCTTTGAACTTCCTACAGGCTTTGTTCTGGAGGACTTAGGAACATCAGGTTAGGGGGAAGAGGTCCTAACTGGCCTTCTTTTGTTGGGAGTACCTTGCAAAGAAATATTAGTGGCTTTAGATTTCTCCGCAAAACCATTGGGTGTGTTCACCATCTCCTCCAACTTCATTTTCAACTTCTCAACATTTTTCTCAATATCTTTCTTATTCTTTTCCAGGTTTACCTGACTAGGTTTCTCTACATAAGTCCTAAACCTATCCACATATGGATCTTTTGGTTTTCTCAACATAATTTCTTCAAAACCAGTAAGCTCTAATTCAGTAACCTCGTATCCAAAATCTAGAACCCAAACAGTTATGAGTTCAATTACTTCCATAATCTAGTTATCTTTGCTAACCATGAAAGTTATGCCATTTTTTATACTTTTCAACTACACTTTTTAGAATTTTGTACCTCTCTTGCATATTTCTCTAAAATGTCTTAAAGAAACCCCACAACATAAATTTCTAGGTTTCTAGGTTTCTTGACCTTCTTGAATGATCTCTTATTTGAATAGCAACTAGAATATTATCCAACCATACAATATTATTTTCTCTGGGCACTTCTCTAAGAAATTAAAATAGCAAACAAATAACTAGGGTACCATACCAGAAGGGGTACCTTGATTCCTTGGTCTTCTATAGGGGTAAAATTACAAAGTTGTGTCACACTTTTGGCCAACTTATCACCATAGTGAATTTAATAATTTTTAACTAAAAATCAATTTTAGTCAAACATATGATCTAGTAAGATTCATTCTCACCAAGTTAGATACTTCCACAACTTTTTCAACTAAAATTGTTGTCTAAAAATATATGGAGCACCACTTTGAGGCTAAATTACCAAAAAAATAAAATTATTTGGAAAACTTAATGTTTCAATAACTCCTAATGTAAATAAAAAAATTTTAAAATATAAAAATAGCCTTTTGTAGATCCATAAGTGTAGTTTCCAAAAAAATATTTACTTTAATAGTTTAATTATTAATTTTATTTTATTTTTTATTTTTACTAAAAGTAGCTTATCAGCACAAAATATTAGGTTGATTACCATGCCAAGGAAAAATACTAAAACTTATTAAAAATATGATGCACTAGATAAAAGAATCTATATCAAGATGGTATAATTTTTTATCTATTTTAGATAAATATTTAATATGAAAGTTGAAGTCGAATGGAAACGGATTTGGTTTTATACACACACATTTTAATATTTATTTAAAAATATATATTTATAGAAATTAAAGAAAAATATATCCATGCACTAAAGTTTCAAGTTATAAATACACACACAAAATTTAGAAGAAAATAAAATAAAATTTACTATAAAAAGTTTGACGTCTCATGTAACTTCATTTTTCAGCATTTTATTAACAACTAATATAGAGTGTTAATTTATTAAAAACTAGTTTAAAATATCTTTTTATTTTTTATTTTTAAATACAAACATAAAATATACTAAAAAATACACATTTTACTAGTTTACATAATTTCAAAATTCAAAACATATATGCCACTTTCTAGTAATTCAAGTTTAAAAGTTGGATCAATGTTGGTTGTTTCCTTTATAAATTGTGACACAGCTTTGTACTTTTACCCTCAGGAGTTCACACAAATCTATGTCCAGACCTTCCTTCACCATTTGGTGAGCTATGTGAATAGTGGTAGTAGAATCAAAATTTTCTCTATTTTTATAAAATATATTATACCCAATCATAATCGATGCATATTTCACCACCAGATTATTGACATCTTTCACTGTTAGATCTCGTTTGTCAAATTTTGCACTGGTGAAATTCATCACCATTTCATTCTTCATGAACTTTAGTGCCAAAATGAGTCCTTCAGAACACAAACCTATAATCACCTTAATTGCTTACTTTTTTATCATGTGTGGCATGTCCAGCCACATGAACTTATCATGAATTTGGATCAACACATATTTAACCCACTCATCCTCATAGTAGAAATTGGGGAAATTATTCCATACATCCAATTTCTTCTTTGTTAAGCTCTCATATTCGGGTTTCAGTTCAAAATCATCTCTAGTAAACTCATTCATCCAATATTTCGCTATCTTCCCATGATCATACTCTTCCATTTTAGTGTGAATGTGGATCCGCACATCCTCTATGTGCATTACACCATATGGAACCCTTGAAAATGCTCCTCCAGGGTCTGATTCCATGGATTTATATGGGTGCTTCTTAAATTTAGGTCTTGACCACTCCAAAACATCAATAACTTGAGGGGTAAACATTTTGAACCTTTTTGAAATAAGGGTTTTGCAAGACTTGATAAATACCTTGTAATTATTTATTGGTAGTATTTTGCATAATTGATTCAATTTTCCTTTACTCTACTCTTCACTTCAATTGATCATTCACAAATTACTTTAGCATATGCAAAATGACATATAAAGTCTTTTTTGATGGCCTAAAATGCATTTATTGCAGTTGTTAGAGTTAGGTCAAAAAGCTAGTAAACCTTCATTGTGTCATCATAGGCACCTTCAATCATTCCATAAATCTCCGCAACAGAGTATTTCATATTGGATATACCACAAAAAGATCAACTATTTCAATCTACACACAGTATGTTGAAGGCATCGGGACCAAATCTTTGGTAGGGGCTAAAATATTTTTTGCTAAAACTCCCCTTGAGACAAAGCTCTTCATCTAATTTCAAGAGGAAACATCTACACCAAGGGTTGGCATATACTCACTCTTTACTTCACTCTCTTATTTCTTCTTCTAGATCTTGTTTATTTCCTTCTTCATTTCAACCAGATCAATCTTCTTTAATGGATTTCTCTTTTGTGAAACAAAGGGTTTCACATTCTTGCTTCTACAAAACTTAGCTATGTGTCCTAGCTTATTGCATTTATGACATATGACACCTTTTTGTTAAACAAAATTACTTCTTTCCATTTTAGATTTGCATTCAAAAGCCTTATGCCCAAATCTATTGCATGTATAGCAATAACCATTTAAATAATGAAACATCATACCATTATTGTAACCATTCATCATCTTACTTTTGTATTCACTAGCTTTATGACCAAATCTATTGCATGTATAGCATTGTTTGAGAAATGATTGAACATTAATTTTTCTTTTCAACTCTATTGTTCTATGTCCAAACTTAAATTGTAGGAATAATAGTAACCATTAAAAGATGAATACATTTGTGCAACAGGTTCTCTGATAGGAGGTCTCTTGAAATATTTCTTCTAGTTCTAGACCTGTTTGATATTGCTCTTCTTATCATTCTTCCTTTTAGCATTATTTGGAGTCTGATTTTTCTTTGATTTTTCTCCTTTTTCAAACCTTAAACCTTTTTTTTCCTTAGGATCCTTTTGATTTTCAATCATCTCATCAAGCAATGTGGAACTCTTCTTGAATTTGTCTTCTTGAATATTTTCTTTCTCTAGATCTGATCTCAAAGTTACAATCTCTTGGTCAAGCTTTGAACATTCTGTAGACTTGTCTTTCAACTTGGCATTCAAGAAATCTTCAACCCTCTTTCCTTCTTCAACTTGCACTTTCAGACTAGTGATTGTTTCATTTGATTGCTTCAGCTACTCATTTTTTCCTTGAATCTTTCTTTATCTTTCTTGAGTTTTTCCCTCAACTTCTTGATACACTCGTCTACATCCTTAATACTCTCTTTCAATTCTTTGTTCTCACATTATGCTTTATATAGATCATCAAGAGCTGATTTGAGTTCTTCTTCCATATTAACTTCATAGTCTTCTTCGATAAACCCTTTAGGGATATTCTCTTTTTGAGGAATAGGATACTTCCTTGTAGTCATGTGTTCAACCTCTAAGATCTACCTCAATAATCAAGCCAATAGAAGGAACCAAGCTCTGATACTAATTTTTGAACACTTGAAATACTAAGAGGGGGGTTGAATTAGTATTCATTGAAACTCGATAACTTTATCAACTTAAATATTCATTTAATGTATCATATTAAACTTATAGTAATGGAAAGGAACATATAAAGCATACACCATAACAAAGAATACAAGAACACCATATTTACATGGAAAACCCTAAAAAGGGAAAAACCACAATGAGGATTAGCTCACAATATATTATAATTGGTTACAATGTTGATACATAAAGGTGGACTCATTGTCTAGAAAGAAAGAATTAATCACTATTGATGGCTCACTACCAAGGGCTCACTTCCCAAAATATAAAAATATAGAAGAAAGGGTGGCTCACTACCAAAATGAACTACTAATAATGCATTTGCAACATGCTAAAGATATAGTTCCAATTAAGCTCTAAAAACTGACTTAACACACTTCATATTTCACCATAATTATACTTCACACTTCTCTCCACACCAAATATCACACACATGCTTTGCACTTACTTCTCTTATTATTTGCACAATGAATCAACCTTGTATATATACCGCAACCAACCAAAACATCAATTAGGTCGGCCTAATTACATGAATCGTGTACCACACAACCTTTACGCTTAAAACTTTAACACATGCTTTGTGAAAAAAACCAAAAAAAATTATAAAATTAAAATAGGTCAGCATGACCTATAATCACTCCCATAAATCTTCTCCTTACATACTTCAACTTTGCACAACCTTAAAATCATTAGGTCGGCACTATATAACAAAATTGGTGAAGCCATGACTGAATGAACCAATTGTTCATTCATAACTCGACATGCAGACCACCAAAACACTTGCCACTTGGAGCACATATATATATGGAACCTTCCAACACTTCCTCAAAACCACATAGCATAGTATTCATCTGCAGTGGAATGCAGAGCATTCTAGTATGCACTTTGGACCAGTAACACTGCCATTATAAAGTTGATACTCTGTCAATATTATCTTCAGTTATAGAAGACACAAAACCTTGAAGCTTTGGATCTAAAATCCTTCAATACACATCATCAACATCTAAAATATGTATGACAAGATATTGCATAGCGGAGCAATGCAAACCATAAAACTGGTTCACTGTAACATAGAAACTACACTATGAGACCTAGCAAATTATCCAAAATATTGTCTTCTTCAAACCAATACTTTTGCATTTGTACAATGGTTTGACATTAATAACAACACCATACACATACAAACATCGTCATTCTCATGTTGTAATAGACATTTTTTTTAGGAGTTGGTTTATGAAGGGGTCAATTGGTGATGTGTTTTGAGAGTTTGTAGAATGTGTAGGACTATTGTTAATGATGATTGGATTTTTATTTTGATAATTGAAGAGAAGATTGAAATTTGGATAAGTAAATGGAAGCATAGAAGGTGGTGGAACAAAGTTGTATTGGCTAATAGGATTTCCAAATCAAATCCCTAAACTAGTATTGATACTATAACCATATTTTGCAATAGATGTTATAACTAGAGTGAAAATAAGAATAAAAGATGTAATTATGGGAGTGGACACTTGTGTTCCAGTTTTATTTTGAGAATTGTTGAGAATTTGAGCACTAGTTTTTGAAATGTTAGAATTTACTATGTGAGATAGACTATGCAAAACTTCTATTCCTTATGAATCATTGACCAATTGTCTAAGGTTATCCAAAGGAGGGACAATTTCTCCATCCAAAGATTTAGTACTCAAGTATAATTGGAGAGTAGCCAAGTCTTTATCTATCTTTTAGAGTTTTTCAACCCCAATTCCACATTAATCAATTGTGGTGCAGAAGATATTGGTAAAGTTGGAATAGGAGTGAGATTCAAGAATTATTATGTTGTTGTAGTTCCTTGAGTGAAAGGGTTAACAAAATTAGGCTCAACACCAAAGCTAGTTAAAGCATGGGAAGTCATAATCTAATAACTTCATCTCACATGAGTATTGGATATAAAACACTAGGTCACGAAGCTCATAAATAAACTAAAATCTTCAAGAAACTTAAATTTTCATAAGATGAAGAAGATAAAAGAAAGTGATAAGAGGAGTTGAAGAAAAGAATTGAGAAGATAGATATGAAACCAATCAAATATAAAAATGTTTGTAATATACTATCTAAATTGGATTCGATAAAATGATTGATTTTAGATGAACAAAGAAATATAATGCTTTACTTTAAATTTAGAATATAGCTATTACCTGTTAGATTAATAGGGATCGAAAGTAGATCTAGATAAAAGATGCAAAGTTCAAACTTTCACTGAAATTCTGAACCAAAACTAGTAGGATAAGGGAATGGGCCCCCAAATCTAATAATGCAAAATTTAAGGTTTTATAAATTTGGATAGATGAAGAAATATCTGTAGATCTTAGAATGTGAAGTACTTGATTTGAAGCTTGACAGAACTCAAAAAAATTGAGATTTCCTAAAAAAAAATATGAGAGATACTTAAATGCATGAATTTTAGAGTATTAAAGCATTCGAAGAAGAAAATAGGTTCAATGCACTTGACAAATGAATGTTCTAAGTAAGAAACTATGATAAAAAAAAATTGAATCTATTGCTAATAATGTTTTAATTTTAAGCTTTATGAAAAGAACAGGGTGATCCCACAATACTGGTTTACAATTTTTGGGCAAACTGGACACTAAAATGATTTTTTTAAACTAAATCTTCACTTTCGGGCTCCTATAGCAGCTAAACCGTGAGGAATTTTAAGATGATGCAAAATAGTGATTTGTGACAATTTATCTTTAGATTATAAATATATTTTTTTCAAAAACTTTTGAATTAGATTGCACTTCTTTTTCCATCTCCTTTGAAAACTAGCTTTTTTATTAAAACAACATTTTTAAGAAGTGACGCTCACCGTATACAACATAACTTTTTTTGTATGAAGGATAAAATTCTATATTTTTTTAATTTATATATGTAACTATGATATCTAGCACTTTCATTTGGTTTTATAGTTTTTTATTAAATATTTTTTCCTTAATCAAGTTTCAAAGTCTGACCAATTACAATTCAGACATAGGCGGACTGTATACAACATAACTTTTTTTGTATGTATCGAAATTCAATTTTATTTTTTTTAATGGATCAAGGACATAAATACCTAGCCTGAACATATTTTTTAATTTTTTTTTTTGATAATATGCTATTTTTGCACATGTACAGAATAGAGAGCTTGATTTTCGGTGAAAAACCTATGTTTAATAAAACTAAAAAAACAAATACATAATAAAACCAAACCATATTAAAATTATATTCATTGGATAGCTCATTCTAAGGAATACCATGTTAAATGAATTCAATTACTTTAATTTTTTAAAATTTAGACATAATATGAGCAACAAGATATTCGAATAATCGAATGTTTGATCAAATTAAAGAATATATGTTGTGTAAATAAGAAAAATTGTAAGTGTAGGAGACATAAATTTCACCAAAATGCAAGATGGTGAAATGGGACCTAAGGCTAATGCTTAACTAATTCAGACACTCCACCATAAAAAATTGGGGGGACACAAAAGTAACCAAGAAAAACTATTTGGTTGTTATCCCTAAGGGAGAACCGAGCAACTAGTTAGGGCTTTGGTCACCTTTTTGGTTTGATGGTTGGTTGAATGTGAGTGTGATGATGTGAAATGTTGCAAACTAGGTAAATAAAGACTAAAGAGATTAATTGTTGCATAATCTAGAAAAATCAAAGTAGAAAGAAATAGATAGCAAAATTGAAAAATATAGACAAAAAGGAACCTAACATATAAATCTAGTACATAAATGGTTGGACAAGGGCATGGAAAGCCTAGTCCAAAAATGGTGGTTTATAGGGCTTCAAATCTTGTATCAATGTATCACAGTCTAAAGGTCTTTCATAGTTGTGATTAGGTTCTAAATTCTAATAGTTTACAAATAATTAGCTTGTCCTAATTCAATGAAGGTTCTTGAAAGCTTTTCTTAGGGTTTTGAGGCCTTAATATCTCCAATCCACTTGAATCCACGTCTGACTTGTAATGTGTAATAATGAAAAGGGGAGAAGCGTTGTGTCATATAGGGGATTTCATTAGTCAAACCCTATTTTGGTGTTTCCACCTCCACAAATTGCTTTGATGACAATGATATAAATTGCATGCTCTATAAAGAGAAGAGATAAATGGATAAAAATGAATGATAAATGATACTAATATAACCTACCACTCAGATCTACATTCCTTGTTGGACTAAAGTAACTTTTCTTATCAGAAAAAGGACAAGTTGAAGGATTCTTGGAGATCCTATAAGTTTTA
>CM021102.1:158718729-158739870 GCA_007115665.2 Sequoiadendron giganteum
TACCAAGTACACAAAATATTGTCTGAAGCATATTTTGCTTTTTCTAGTTTTTTAGCTTTAAAAATTGTAATGGGGTTTGGGTTTTTGTGTTGTGGGGGGTGTTTTTTTCTTGATTTCTGTAATTTACATCAGAAAACTAGAAACCTCAAACATAAAACATATTTTAAAACTCATTCATCATGGGGGACTCTTCTTCTATTGAGCATCTTTTCCCGCATAATTATCACACCTAGAAGGCACAAATGACCAGACTTCTCATGTCAAAAGGGTTATGGTCATGTTTGGATGATGTTCAATCGTAGTTAACAAGGCCATTTGATGTTTTTCAGCACAGGAGCAGAATGGATGAGGCCATGGGTTTTCTATCCTTGCATGTTTTAGATATTCTTTTATTCCATCTAGAGGGTTGTACCACTCCTCGGACTATGTGGTTGAAGTTTCAAACTTTATTCGGCACCATAAATCAGTTTTGCGCACTTCAGATTGAGGTCGAATTGACTTCCTTAGTACCTTATTCATATCCTACCATTGAGGACTTTTTGATGAAGTTCAAATCACTGCGATCTTTGTTACAGGGTTGTGGTAAGAACAAAACATATGAAGAGTGCATTTACCTAATTCTCTCTAAGCTTCGTAGTCCATTTCAGATTTTTTCCTCTACATTCTATTTTACTATGGATGTCTTGGGTGCACGCTTTATGATGCCTACTTTTGAGGTGTTATGTGATCGGTTGACACGTGAGCAGGCCAAGATATCACAGTTGGATGCTCTTACAGGATCTAAGAACCAAGCACTGGTAGCTTAGTCATCTAAGGGGAAGCAAAAACAAAAACAAAAGCCGAAGACAGATTCAGTTGACAGTGAGAATTCCTCCAAGCCTCCAAAGTCTGATTCAAAACCACACTCCCATCCCAAACAGGGAAAATATTCTAAGTCTGGTGAGTCTTCCTCCAAGACTAAGAAGAAATCAGGTGATCCTTGCAGTTTATGTGGCAAGGAAGGACATCCAATTTCTAGGTGTTGGAAATGATTAGAAGCTTTAGAGGAAGCCATGCAGTAGCATCATATCACCTCACCTCAGGCTCCTTCTCCTCCCACAAGGAAAGGTCATGCTCTTTTTGCACGAGCATTATCTCCAGGGTCCACTTGGATTCTAGATTATGGTGCCTCTCACCATATGACACACACTCAGGATTTGGTCACCACACTTGCCCCTACTAGTACTACACACATTGTCATGGGTGACTCAGCACAACTTTTAGTTAAGGGTTTAGGTACTGTTTCATTGGATGGTGGTTGTCTTCAGGATGTACTTGTTGTTCCTGACATTTCGACGAACCTTCTTTTAGTTTATCAGATTTTCCATTCTGGCTCTGGTAAGATAGTTTAGTTCTCACCACATGATGTGGTTATTCGAGACCTTCATGATCCTAACTTGGTTGTGGCTATTGGGAGCGTTGATTTTGCATCTCACTTATACAAATTTGATGGATTTGAGAGTTCAAACAATTTAGGTTCCTCTCTTATAGCACATGTCGACTCAGTGAGTAGGCTTTGGCATGAGCGTTTGGGCCATGTCAATTATAGATATCTATAGTAGATGAGTACACAGGCACTAGTGATTGGGGTCCCTAAGATTTCATGTCCTAATGGTGTTTGTCATGGTTGTGCACTTGGAAAGTATCATCGGGATTCTTTTCCTACAAGTAGACCCGCACGTGCTAAGGCACCCTTGGAGTTGGTCCACAATGACCTTATGTCTTTTTCCACTCCTTTTTCAGGGGCTTGATATGTGCTCACTTTTATTGGTGACTTATCTAGACGCACATGGGTGTACTTTCTTAAGTACAAGTTTGATGTCTTTGATTCATTCAGGATCTTTAAGAAATTTGTGGAGAAGCAGTCTCGACTTTCTATTAGGAGGATATGCACAGATAATGGGGGGGAGTATGTTAATCAAGATTTCAGGGATTTTTGCACTGAGCATGGTTTGCAGCATTAGTTGACAGTACCTTACACCCCTTAGCAGAATGGTGTTGCTAAGAGAAAGAGTAGAACCTTACGGGAGATGGCCAATTGTATGATACAGTCTCGAGCTATGAGCTCTTCATTTTGGGCAGAGGCAGTCAATTATGCCCATTATATTTAGAATCAGATGCCTCATAAGGCATTGTGACATATGACTCCTGAGGAGGCTTGGACTCATGTCAAGCCTGATGTTTCTACATTCTGAGTTTTTGGTAGTGAGGCTTGGGCATTTATTCTCGATGCTCAATGGAAAGCCATGGAGAGGAAGAGTCGACCACTCATATTTGTTGGCTACTGTGAGGATGTTAAGGTGTACAAGTTGTTTGATCCTAATTCTAGAGAGGTCTTGTTTCGGCAAGATGTCCAGTTTGATGAACGCTTTCCTCTGATGGATTCTCCATCACCACCTTCTCCCTCACTACCTACTCCTCCCTCTTCATCTCTTGAGGATTACTTATCTCTTAAGGATGATGCAGATGATGATCCACCATCTCCACCACCACTAGGTACTCAACATTTTCCCAAGTGGGCCCATGTTACTATTGAGGCAGTTGGATCTCTGGCAAGTGATCCTTCAGATACTCGTCGCACTCGTGCTCAGACAACTGGTACTAGTCTTTTGAGTCATGCCATTTCGAATGAGCCTCATAATTTTTCAGAGGTGACAGGTCACCTTGAGTGGGATAGGGCCATGGATGAGGAGTATTCTTCTTTGATGAAGAATCATACTCGGGATCTTTGTCCTCTTCCTAAGAGAAGAAAATTGGTTTGGTGCAAGTGGGTGTACCATACCAAGTATGTTGCAGATGGTTCCATTGATAAGTATAAGGCACGTCTTATTGTGAAGGGGTTTCCTCAAGTGGAGGGTATTGACTACTCCGAGACCTTTTCCCCTATTTCCAAGATGAATTCTATTTGCTTTATACTTTCACTTACAGCTTCACAGGGATGGACAATTTTTTAGATGGATGTGAAGAGTGCCTTCTTGCATGGAGATCTTCATGAGGAGATCTATATGGAGCAGCCTCAGGGATTTGTGCAGGACACTTCTTTGGTTTGCAAACTTCAGCGTTCATTGTATGGTCTCAAACAAGCCCCTCGGGCTTGGTATGAGAAGATGGACTCTTTCTTGCTTTCCTCTCACTTCACACACTGTCATTCCGATCATACAATTTACATTCAACGTGAGGAGGGCGATATTTTTATTCTTGTGCTATATGTTGATGATCTCATTATTATAGGTAGCTCATCCTCCATGATTCAGAGTGTTCAGAGAGCTTTGATGGAGCAGTTTGAGATGACAGATCTCAGTCTTCTGCACTTTTTTTTGGGCTTGTAGGTTATTTAGTCTTCAAATGGGATTTCCATATTTCAACAGAAGTATTCTCTTGATATGCTCCAATGATTTGGCATGATTGATTGCAAGCCTGCCCCCACACCATTTCAGCTAGGTGTTGTTTTGTATTCCACTTGCTCTACTCCCCCAGTAGAGCCCACTTTATACATGCATTTGGTTGGCAGTTTGTTGTACCTGACATATTCTCGTCTTGATCTTTGATTTGCGGTTGGCCTTGTCTCTCGATTCTCACATGATCCACATGAGATTCATTGGTAGGCTGCCAAACGTATCTTGAGGTACATTCGGGGCACTACTCATTATGGCATTCACTACACTTCAAGATCCCCTCACATTATTGGCTTCACTGAATCAAATTGGGTTGGTGATGTCAATGATCAGAAGTCTACTTCTGTCTTTATTTTTTGCCTTGGTTCTGGTCCTATCACATGGTCTTACAAGAAGTAGTTTGCTATTGCATTATCATCTATAGAGGATGAGTATCGAGCAGCAGTGTTAGCTAGTTAGGATATTTTATGGCTTCGACAGTTGATGATAGAGTTTGGGTTTCGTCCTAATAGTCCCACTATTCTTTGGTGTGACAATCAAAGTGCCATTCACATTTCTTGCAACCCAGTGGAGCATCAGCAGAATAAGCACATTGAGATCCACATGTAGTTCATCACGTAGTTGATTCAAGATGGTTCTCTCATCTTGGAGTATATTCCTACAAAGGAGCAAGTTGCTGACATCTTCACTAAACCTTTGGCATCGCCGCGCTATCTTCAATTGTGCTCCATGATTGGGGTGAAGGAAGTTGTCCTTGGGGGGTCTCTATGAGGCATTCCTTCCTTCATCTCTTTTTGGAGAGGATTTTTTTTCCACTGGATTTTCTCCTTTACTTTGTTTTACAGAGATTTGTTTGTATTCGGGTACTTGATCAGGCCTAGTTGTCAGGACCCTTATTTTCTTTCTAGCTTGTAGTTGCATTGCTTTCATGCATTTAGTTTGTAGCTACTCCCTAAGTTCATCTTAAAAGGGGGTGTTAGAGTAAAAGGTTTATTACTTAATTATTTTAATTAAGTTACCTTTTATATTTCTCTTAAGATTAACTTAGTTTGCATTTTGTAGGCATTTAATAATTATTCTAATTATTAAATGCATCCTTTTAGGTTTCACTTTAGGGTTTCTTGATCTCCTTCATAAGGATTGATCTCTTTGTATTATTCATTCTTGTTAATTCATTTTTCTCTTGAAGCTTGCAGAGCACCTTTTCTTTTTTCTCTGTATCTCTTTCTCGTGACAGGTTATTTGCATGCAGGTGATTCTTGGGTTCTGTGAAGTTGGATTTCTCAACTTTACATCTTTATCTAGCTTTTTAAAGTTTTTCTTCAGAACATATGTGATATTTTTACCCCAATTCCACATTAATCAATTGTGGTGCAGAAGATATTGGTAAAGTTGGAATAGGAGTGAGATTCAAGAATTATTATGTTGTTGTAGTTCCTTGAGTGAAAGGGTTAACAAAATTAGGCTCAACACCAAAGCTAGTTAAAGCATGGGAAGTCATAATCTAATAACTTCATCTCACATGAGTATTGGATATAAAACACTAGGTCACGAAGCTCATAAATAAACTAAAATCTTCAAGAAACTTAAATTTTCATAAGATGAAGAAGATAAAAGAAAGTGATAAGAGGAGTTGAAGAAAAGAATTGAGAAGATAGATATGAAACCAATCAAATATAAAAATGTTTGTAATATACTATCTAAATTGGATTCGATAAAATGATTGATTTTAGATGAACAAAGAAATATAATGCTTTACTTTAAATTTAGAATATAGCTATTACCTGTTAGATTAATAGGGATCGAAAGTAGATCTAGATAAAAGATGCAAAGTTCAAACTTTCACTGAAATTCTGAACCAAAACTAGTAGGATAAGGGAATGGGCCCCCAAATCTAATAATGCAAAATTTAAGGTTTTATAAATTTGGATAGATGAAGAAATATCTGTAGATCTTAGAATGTGAAGTACTTGATTTGAAGCTTGACAGAACTCAAAAAAATTGAGATTTCCTAAAAAAAAATATGAGAGATACTTAAATGCATGAATTTTAGAGTATTAAAGCATTCGAAGAAGAAAATAGGTTCAATGCACTTGACAAATGAATGTTCTAAGTAAGAAACTATGATAAAAAAAAATTGAATCTATTGCTAATAATGTTTTAATTTTAAGCTTTATGAAAAGAACAATGAACAATGAATTCAATTACTTTAATTTTTTAAAATTTAGACATAATATGAGCAACAAGATATTCGAATAATCGAATGTTTGATCAAATTAAAGAATATATGTTGTGTAAATAAGAAAAATTGTAAGTGTAGGAGACATAAATTTCACCAAAATGCAAGATGGTGAAATGGGACCTAAGGCTAATGCTTAACTAATTCAGACACTCCACCATAAAAAATTGGGGGGACACAAAAGTAACCAAGAAAAACTATTTGGTTGTTATCCCTAAGGGAGAACCGAGCAACTAGTTAGGGCTTTGGTCACCTTTTTGGTTTGATGGTTGGTTGAATGTGAGTGTGATGATGTGAAATGTTGCAAACTAGGTAAATAAAGACTAAAGAGATTAATTGTTGCATAATCTAGAAAAATCAAAGTAGAAAGAAATAGATAGCAAAATTGAAAAATATAGACAAAAAGGAACCTAACATATAAATCTAGTACATAAATGGTTGGACAAGGGCATGGAAAGCCTAGTCCAAAAATGGTGGTTTATAGGGCTTCAAATCTTGTATCAATGTATCACAGTCTAAAGGTCTTTCATAGTTGTGATTAGGTTCTAAATTCTAATAGTTTACAAATAATTAGCTTGTCCTAATTCAATGAAGGTTCTTGAAAGCTTTTCTTAGGGTTTTGAGGCCTTAATATCTCCAATCCACTTGAATCCACGTCTGACTTGTAATGTGTAATAATGAAAAGGGGAGAAGCGTTGTGTCATATAGGGGATTTCATTAGTCAAACCCTATTTTGGTGTTTCCACCTCCACAAATTGCTTTGATGACAATGATATAAATTGCATGCTCTATAAAGAGAAGAGATAAATGGATAAAAATGAATGATAAATGATACTAATATAACCTACCACTCAGATCTACATTCCTTGTTGGACTAAAGTAACTTTTCTTATCAGAAAAAGGACAAGTTGAAGGATTCTTGGAGATCCTATAAGTTTTATGAGCCCATAATCATAAAATATCTCACAATGCAGTAGCATAGATTTTTTGTAGACATGAGATTGACTAAAAGAGTGCTATAGATATTCGGCTCTTGAAATTGCATGTATTACCTCTAGGATGCTTAAAAGATATTCCAAATTTCTCAAGAAGACTTAAACATTAAAATGGAGGGAAAGACCTATATTTATATTAGTTTCAACATATTTTTCATTAACCATTATGACAAGCTGACAAATGATTTTGGATTCATGAACATATTGAGGCCAAAAATAACATTTTAGATTTATAAATTGATTAGGTCTAGGACAAGGGTGTGAGCACCCTAGTCCATCCCCTTTTAGCTTTTTAACTAATTGTTAAATTAAATATTTAATTTAATTTTCCATATTAAATTCGATTTCTAAAAAATGATAATTAAACAAGTAATTTATAAGCGTAATTAGGCACAAGCACTTAAGAGGGAGCCAAACATAGTATGAAATTTTCAAGGGTGATAATTTACAATCATACATGGCTACTAAAGAAAATCAATAATTTTTTTTTGAAAATGATAATAATGGCTGGGACCCTCTCATTTTCACTTTAGACAATGTTGATGTATGATGAAAATTGAATGACTAAGATTATCTGCATCCTCCTTCTAGTTTTCACTTCTTACTAGATAATGATTGCTTTTTTTTAATATTATAACTTTCTACCATGTATGAACCTTAGGGGTGTGCATTTTCAACCCACGTTTTCATTATATGTAACATTCTTTTACAAATAGTAATATAGATAGTATTCATAAAGGAAATATATTAATATAATTAATTTAAAGAATAATGGCTAAGAATGATTTAATTGAGTCTCAAATTCAATAGCCTCATCAAAAACAATTTCAATTTATCTCAGCTATAGAATAGTCATTTGAGGATATTTTATGCTTGTCATCACAACATCAATGTAGTTAGATAATTATTGAACTACCAAATATTTAATGACAAAAAAAAAAGGGAAACTTAGTAGTAATAAAAAATGATAATGTTGTAAAATGAGTCATATGCCCAAACCATAGATGGTTCGATGACCAAGTAGGTCACTACCTTAGTTGTACAACAACATAGTAGCAAATGGATGGTTCTAGGTTTAACTCCTAGTTTTTCTACAAAAAAATAATCATGGCATTAAATCTAGATCACCAATGCCAAGATAGGATAATGATGTAGTCAACAATCGAGACCCTAAATCAAAGTGTTGATATCCACAGCCACTAAACAAACCCTTAATCTATTCAACTAAATATCATAATCATAGAAAAATATATGAACCCAAAAATTTATGAAATTCAATTCATCTAAAGTTTTGCAAATATGCACAAAAATATCTTGACAAACCACATTTCAAAAATTATTTCAAATATGCAAACATCTTCCATTTATTTTGATTTTTTTTATAACAGAATCTCTCACCTTCATCTATAGAAATATGAGTGGATCAAAACTTTCCTACCAACAATATTGTGCTAATTTTGAAGCCAAAATCTCAAAACCATTTATGGGTGTAGACACCAAATATGACCTTAATCTAACCACACTTTTTACTTTACCTATCCTAATATTTAATTTAATAAATATTTATTATTTATTTAATTAATTTAACATTTTCCCTTATCTTAATATTTAAATAAATAAATAATTATAATTTATTTAATTAATTTACCCATTACCTTTATTCACCACCTTTAATTAAATAAATTTATATTTATTTAATTAAATCTAACCTTAGCCCCAAACCTTCCAACTAAATTAATTTATTTATTTATTTAGGCTAATTAACCTTCATTATCATTTCCTCCATTATTTAATTCCATCTCACCATCAATCTTTTGCCACTCAATCCTAGCCCTTGAAATCATCCACATGGATCAAGATCTAAACTTGTCACCATGTCACAAGTGTCCTAGCCTACCTATCCTACCCCTTGCTCAAACATGTGTGAGGATATCTCTCACACATGTGAGCCACCCCACCCTTTACACATGTCATAGACATGTCATTTTCCCAAGCCACCCTACCTCTTACACATGTACCTTTCATGATATTCCTGATGCGTGCTCATACATGTGTGAGAACAACTTGCACTTACACCTCCTTTCCTCTTGTGAAACTTGTCACAAGGCTAAGCCTCCATCATCCTATTCAATCTTGACCCTCTATTTAGTCAACGCATCTTGGCCATTGATTTCAACCATCAAAAATTAATAAATTGAGGCATTTGCTCACATTTTAATCAATATTCATTCATCGTACTCTTAGGTTGCATAAATCATGAGAAACCACATAACTCAAGAGAAAATCGTCAATTTTAGGGTGAAAACTTGGAGCTTAATCCATGGATATGAGAATGAAGAAGGTATATTCAATTTATTGTTATTTGATTTATGTTCTTATTGATTTTATCATCATTTTCATTTTCTATCTCTTCATTTTGGCACACTTGACGGGACCCATATTCTTTTCTAACAAATCTTGTGTGAGTTTTGTTGAGATATTGCTTGCAGGTTTTGTTTTTGTGCTTGACTCTACAGAATGGTGCTTTTGTAGCGAAAAGTTGTGCCTTCATAGAGACTCTTGATGCCTACACCTTGTCAAGATATACTTTCAGTTTTGTTGGGAATTGGTATCTCAACCTTCTGTACTAGTTTTAAGAGTTCCTATTTAATAGGAGTATTTTCTATGTTGATAAATGAAAGATTGAGCATCTCTTATTTTTTAGGAAGTGGTACCCACTTGGAAGCTTCTTATTCTGTAGGGGGTATGTTGATTGGTCAACCAATATCATGGCAGAGTGCCACTTATCACTTGGGTGCTCAACCTAGGCAAAGGAATTTGTAAAGTTCCTATGAGGAGCACTTGGATGCCAAGTGTTAGTGTGTGATGAGTTTCGAGACTCACTTGATTGACATATTCCTTTGTATGAGCACAAAGAACAAGGAAGGGTGACACTTGTAACCTAGGTGGTCACTTGGGATGAGAAGTTTGTAAAACCTTCTCAAAGGTACGCCATGATGCCATGTGGCATCAGTTTAACTTGTTGACTAAGGCTTGAAAGGGAAACTTGCTTTATGAAGACTTAGTTGTCACTTGGAGTGAATAGGAGTTGTGGGTGAGTTCCTTTTTGGTAGAAATTTTTATTTTCTCTATTGGGAATCTAGCATGTGAAGTTTCTTGATTTTTGGAGTTGCAAGCTTTGCATGTTGGTGTGTGTACGTGTATGTTTGATAGGTTGCTATTTGGGTCAGTTGGAACATGCACATTTTGTTGATATTTAGTTTGCATGCATACAGAGACTGGGATATTGACACATGGATAAAATCAATGCCCTTATATAAGAAGGATATATATTTATGCCTTGTGTATTTTTAATTGTAATGTGATTGTAATATCTAAATATGGTGTTATATTGTCAGAATCACTATAGATTTGTATCATAGTGAAACTACACCTGCAAGAGCATAGACTCTGGGCATTGTATGTTAGTGCTATATTACAATAATACAATTGATCAGTGCTTTGGTGTGTGGGTTTTTTCCTGAAAGGGTTTTCCCACGTAAAATTTGGTGTTATGTGTTTTATGCTTAAAATTGAAAAATTAAATTAATACATGTACATTATTAGAGAAATTGTAATAGAATAAAGATTTGGAATAATGTTTTTGCAGCCCTCTCTTGATTGATTTGCATTTAGAGAATCGTTTTCATACTCAAAGTTCCTTTCATTTTGTATCAAACCTTAGCCAACTTTGCTATCCTTGGTGGGTTAGAAGGGTTTTTTGTGCATATCTAGATTCATGTGAGTTCTTGAAAAGAGTTCAAGTTTGAATTATTATTGCAGGTTTAAGATGGCAAGCACATTTAGAAGAATAGAGATGGAAAAATTCAATGGTGGCAACTTTAAGTTGTGAAAACTCAAAATGGAGGATATTCTCATAAATAGAGATCTATGGGCTACAATACCCAATACAAAACCAGTAGCAACCTCCCAAAATGATTAGATTTAATGGATTGAAAAGCTAAGGGTCTGATAAAACTCTTCTTGGTTGATTCTATGTTGTTGAATGTCCA
The DNA here is from genome assembly GCA_007115665.2 of Sequoiadendron giganteum. Taxonomy (NCBI): domain Eukaryota; kingdom Viridiplantae; phylum Streptophyta; class Pinopsida; order Cupressales; family Cupressaceae; genus Sequoiadendron; species Sequoiadendron giganteum. The sequence continues at coordinate 158,729,450 of CM021102.1, forward strand.
TGAGAATAAGACTATAACTAGTCTTTGGAAGAAGCTTGGTGACATTTATCAAGGGAAATCCTTGGTGAATAAGATTTTCCTAAGAAAGAAGCTATATTCTTTAAGGATGGAGGAAGGAGGATCAATTGTTGGTCACTTAAATGCATTCAATATGCTAGTGGCTCAACTAGGTTCTATTGATGTGAAGATTGATGATGAGGACTGTTGCATGTTACTACTTGGTTCTTTACCAGACTCGTGGGACCACCTAGTGATGGCTATTGGAAGCACAACCACCACCTTCAAGATGGAAGATGTGGTTGCTTCATTTTTATCTGAAGAGATGCAGGGGAAGTCTTTTGAGATGGCCAAGGAGGCCCTTTTTATTTTTGGTAGATCAAAGGAGAAAGGACAAGAAATCTAAGTCCAAGTCTTAGGGGAGATCTAAGTCTCCTGAGAAAAATTCCAAGGCTAAATGTTGGAACTACAACAAATCCAAACATTTTCGGAAAGATTGTAAGGAGGAGAAGAAAAATAAAAAGAAGTCTTTTGTGATTATGAATTTGATAAATCCTCTCAAGATGATGCAGTTGCTTTTGTTGCAGCCTTGGAAACATCTTCATTGAAAGATGTTTGGTTGATTGATTCAGGTGCTTTTTTCCACATAACCTCTCACAGAGGTTGGTTCTCAAAGTATGAAGAGTATGATAGTGGGAAGGTGTATCTGGGTGATGACTCTCACTTGAAGATTGTTGGTTGTGGAAGAGTTAGGATTTGATTCCATAATGGTGGAGTGAGGGGCATTGATGGTGTTATACACATCCCTAGTTTGGCACGAGACCTACTCCCAATAAGTAAGCTAGGTGATGTGGGAGTGTAGGTTGTTTTCTTGAGTAGCAGATGCAAGATGACCAAAGGAGCTATGGTGCTTTATAAGGGTGTTTATATTGGCACCCTATATAAGTTGGATGCATGCACAATTCAGTATAATAGTGCTTCTATGAAGTCCAAGAAAAGGTCTTTAAATTCTTCATCCTCTCCATCAAATCAAGAAAAGAATAAGAATGTGGTGTCTACATCTGATGGTCATACTTTCTAGGTACCTAAGGGTGTAAATGCTTTGGAGATTAAGTTCCCAGCTGAGAAAACAATGTTGTGGCACCATAGGCTTGGAAATATTGGTGAGAAGGGTCTTAGAGCCCTAAAAAATAAGAGTCTTGTTGAAGGCCTTGATGATTGTAATCTCGAGCTTGATTTTTGTGAACATTGTATATATGGAAAATAACACCATATTTCATTTTATTCTAGTTCTCATAATTTTTGGGGGATTTTTAGATTATGTGTATTCTTATGTGTTTGGTTTTATTAATATTCTTTCATTAAAAGATATGAGTACTCTGTCTCATTCATAGATGATTATTCTAGAAGTACATTTGTGTATTTCCTTAGAATTAAATCTAAAGTTTTCAATTGGTTTAAGGAGTTCAAATCCCTAGTTGAAAACTAGACTGTTAGAAAAATCAAATGCTTGAGGATGGATAACAATGGTGAGTTTTGTTCCATTGAATTTGATCAGTTCTATAAGGACCATGGGATTGAGAGACACAAGACAACTCCATACACCCCATAAAAAAATGGTGTTGTGGAGAGAATGAACAAAATGTTGATGGAAAGGGCTAGGAATATGTTGAGTGGTGCTAGCCTTGAATAGAAGTTATAGGCCAAATTTTTAGTTACTACATGTTACTTGATTAATAGGTCTACTACTTTGGTTCTTTTCAAGAAGACACTTATTGAGGCATGGTTTGGAAAGAAGCCCTAAATGGGACATCACATAGTCTTTGGTTGTGAGACATATGCTCATGTGCCTAATGTGAAAAAATTGAAGTTGGAGAACAAGGCAGTGAAGTGTATCTTCATTAGATATGGGGTCTATGTGAAAGGTGTTGGAAGTGGATTCACTCTGAGAGGGGGGTGAATCAGAGTGATACAAATTTTAACTCTTGAAGCACAATTTAAACTTTTTAACCTTTACACAATATGACATATTTTGTTTGAATCTTAACTCAATGCAACTTTGTTTGTGCAAGTGAAACTTGAACCTTGACTTCACATTTAACACTTATTAAAAGCACTATATGATATGTTCAATTGAACTTTATGAACAATCTTGTTGTGCTTTTCAAAAAAAAACTTAAAGAACTTCACAAAATATAACTTTGAAAACATTCACATATGGAGTACAAAATGCAGATTTCAATTTTCTCTATGAAAGACTTTTTGCATCAGATTTACACACATTAAATTTGCATGACCAACTTGAACCTTTATCTCCATGAAGCTCAACCTGATTAGTACACAAGATATAACAAATCTAAATGTAAACCAATAATGTCAATGTCAAACAATCACCAAGATGCCAAAAAATCACAATTTTGACATCAAGGACAAATAATAAAGAGAAATTCAACAAACTCCCCTTGTCCTTGATGGCAAAACTTAGCCATCGACCAACCACTGACTCATCATTTCTCCCCCTTTGTCACAAGGTCAAAGGAAGAAACTTGTAATATGTCATGAAATACAACAACCAACCAATACAGTAATCAGATGCATAAACAATGTTCACCAAGTAGCCTTGCTCCCCCTAAACCACAACACTGAAATGTCACTAAGCCATGCACATAACCTGCTCAATAATACCAACAACATCAGTAGGGGTAAGATTAAGCATGAAAAGCTCTCAGAGATTCGAATATGCATGTCATTGATAGACCAAACAAACTCTTTCATTGTACTACCACTATCAATGTTTCATCTTTAGATGTCGATTATGATATCAAGCCAATCTGAAACATATGAACCGGATGAAGACTTCATATATATCAATCACTGTGTCATAGCTAGTGACACCAAGAAAATGTGAAAGAACCATGAAGATATGAAATGACAAAACCATTTGAAGAAAGCATAACAACCTCATATACAAATGATGCCAAGATGATATAACAAATGAACCAAGTGCACTAATATCATTCCAAGATCAACTGATAATGATGCACTGAACATGTCATGGTGATATCGTCATCAAGGATTGAAGATCGGTTTGAACATACCACCTCTTTGTCATGTTAAACTTCATCCTCCATTGTCTCCTCAAAAGTATTGATACATTGAGTCACAAGAAAATCTGAGAGGCTTTGTACCAAGATGCTTCCTAGATAAACCATTACATCAAAAACTCAAGCATCCAAAAATAAGCTCTTTTAACACAATGTGCACTTTCATTAAAAACTTCTTAAACCTATCAACCACTTGTTATGCCTTGCATAACCACTCCATCTTTTTCCTTGGTCAAAATGGGTCCCCCTTTGTGTTTTTATCTTTTGCTTCCAACACTTTGTTTTATTTTGGTTTAGTCTGTCGGAATCGGAGCCAGAACCAAATCGAGTTCTGAAACTTCTTTCAAAACTCATTTCGATCCCCATCCTGACAGTCTTTCTTTTTCCTTTTGTTTTGTCTTTATCAGAGCCAGAACCGGAGTGGGTATTAAGTTGGTGTTTATTGAAAATTGCAAAATCAATTCCATTTTCCATCCCATCTCCGCCTCCGCTTTTTGAACTTTTGGTTTTTGTCTAGGTCCTTGTGTTAAGTTTTATTATGTCAGTCTTTTGTTTTACTTTTTGTGTTTGGTTTCATTTTGTGCTTTGTTGGTGGACCCAGAACCGAAACGGGAGTGAAGTTGGGAAATTCCTTAAGTTTTTGAATCACTTTCCATTCCGATTCTACTCCCGCCATTTTCTGGTCATTGACTTTTTATTGAAGTCACACTATAGTAAAGTGTTGTTAGTCTCCAGTTCTGACTCTACTTAACTGCATTTAATGCATTAATGATAGTTGCCATGCGTAGGTAGAAACTCTAATTTTTACCTTCATTAAGGATTAAACGCATGATTATTATCATTGTTAAAAATCGAAGAGTGAAATAGAGCAGCTGTGGAGTCCATCTGAGTGAATCAATTGAAGGAGGAGGAGTTAATTTCTTGCAAATCAATTCAGAAGGTTAGCCAGGTTTTGTGTTCGAGGTAGGGTTCCTATTCTCGTTTCTTTTATTTATTTGATTTCATGTTTTTTGTTCGTGTTGTTTGACTTAGATCTTTGGGAAAGTTCATCATTTTAGCAGGTTTGTGTGTTGTTCTTGATTTCATTTTATACTTGTGTTTCTGGTTTTATAGTGAGTTAGGGCATGATCGCTTTCACTTTTTGTTGTGATTGCGTCGTGCTGCATTAAGTTTTAAACGTGTAGATTTAATTAGGGTTTTCACAGTGAGGTAGATTAAATCTAGGTTTTTACAGTGAGTTAGGGTTGGTAGAATTTGGTTTTACTTAGGATTTTTATGCGCAATCATCTGGTTAATTAGGAAGGGTTAAATTTGTGTCCTAGTTTTATATTGTGTTTTCTAGGTTAGGGTTTTATGCGTTTCTGTGATCACATTTTAAAAATGATTAAAATATGATGCCCTAAAATACAATCGTCCCCATGGTCATATGGGCATGATCGATTTTAAGCCTTCTTTCATTTAATATGACCTTAGTCTTTAATCATGGAGTTATGCGTTAAATTGATAAAATTGTTGATGACGTCATGGTCAACATAGCTAGAAGCGGGATCAAAATTGATTTAGAGTATTGGATATGTTTTTATGTTTAGTGTCAATTCCATTTTCCATCCCATCTCTGACTCTTCTTATAGTAAGAAGCTTTACTTCAGAAAATTTTTTACCTAGCGGAAGCGGAAGCAAAACCGAAATAGAATATGAAAAAAAAAAAATCTGAAGGAAACCGAATCAATTTCTATTTTGGTTCCGGTTCCAATCACTATTTCACTTCCGACTCCAAGCCTACTTCTTATTAGTAGAGTGACAGTAATAGTTTTTGCTCCGAGCCTGATAGTATGTTAAAAGAAGGTTATTTAAGATGTTTGTTGCCTGGTTTCGCCTCCGATGTATGTTTAAAAGGTATGATTTTAAAGACACATTTTTGAGATGTTTCATTCAAGGATCTAACTAGAAATTTTGTTGCAAGAAAGCTAGGAGGATGTCGGGAACATTAGGAGAAGCTTCCTAAAGGAACCGGCCTACAAGAACATCAAAGGTAGTACCTAAACCAAAGAAGATCAAGCCAAAACAATTGCCTTATACCTTAAGGTATAATCACAGGAGTCCTATTGTGAAAGTGAGCAAAGTAGAATCAGATTGGTCAAACATCACCGATACCAACTTGGGTCAATATAATTTTGAGGAGCTATATGCAAAAACCTTTGCGAAACAGGAAAATGTAACAGGAAGGACACAAAGAATTGTTGATTCTGGCTTGGCCCATATCACTGTGTTTCCTTTATCAATCTAGTGCCCGAAGTTGATCTTGATAGCTGCAGGAGCTTACAATCCAACTACCCGACAATGCATGGATTCCCAAGATAATGTCATAATTGATCTTACTCCTCATATGTTCCAAAGTATGTTTAATGTCCCAGATCCTAAGGACTTGGTGCAATTGGATGAGGCAAAGGCCTTGGAGAAATATAGTAAGTATAAAGAATCCAATAAATCTCATTTGAACAAAAAGTGGTTGAAGACAGAGAAGAAGTCTCTAACCAAGCTTGCAGATTAGTCAAAGAGGGCAAATTTCTACAAAGAGGTATCAGATTTAATATGATGTTGTCTAGGGCTTTTAGGAAGAGAGATACATTTTGTTTCAAGGAGTGGATGTTTCCTTTCATCCATAAAATTTTACATGGCACCCATCAATTTGATTGGCCGATGATTGTATCAAATACTATTCATGATCAACTGACCAGCATCAGGGAGACTAAGTGCTTCTTTATGACTTCTTACATTATGTATGCAGCAGCAAGGTTGGGTATCTTCCCAGGTTTAAACAGAGTAGGGATAATGGGAGTGTTGGATGGACAGAAGAAGGTGTGGGAGCATTATAACCAGCTGTCTCTACAGGTTGCTGAAACTCAATTCAGAAGAGTTAATGATGCATTCATATATGTAGTCATTAACCAACTTAACAGAGATGCAGGGTACATGCTGAGTCAAGAGGCCATGGCATTTATTGCTGAATGGGGATGTTGGTACATTCAATACCCCAAGTTTACATATTTTAGGTTAGCTAGTTTTGAAGGCCATCCACATTTGCTTCCAAGATGTTGCAATAACAAGATAGTGTTGATGGAGTTTGTATATGAGGCTCTTGGAGTCAATGCTCGGTTTGGTTTAAAGCATAAGACAAGATGTCACAAGTTTCCCATGAAGTTGGGTGAGTACAGTTGTCATCATTTGGTAGGAGCAAAGGTGATCTGCAGTGAGCTGATACAATTAAAGCTAGTCTTATACACAGCTCGTAAGTATTTTGACCCAAAGGGGAAGATGAATGCCTTGCTGCCTTCTGTGTTTGACAAGCATTTTAGTTTATTAGAATATTTCTGGAGTGACAAATAGGATGAGTATGATTTAAGGAAAAATAATTATGAAAGATTACCTATTGCACTCATGTCAGAATTTGGAGTTAAAAACGGCATTCCTGACACATTGGTGGATGATGGAGTTGTACTGGATCCATCTTATGAAGCTTTGAACATTGGAACTAAAATTATGGATCCAATTGACTGGGATAGTGAGGAAACTATTGATATTAAGCAGATAGGAAGAATAGTTTTGGATAGAAGTGTTCAATGGCTAGTTCTAAGAACCAAAGCTCCTTAAGGACTAGCTCCTAAAAAGGAGAAAGGGTATAAAAGGCTCAAAATAAAGACACCTCCTAAGGAGCCTTTGGAGTTCCTTCCTCCAGACATTGAAGAGATAGAACTTGAAGCAGCAGGTGATGAAGCAGAAACACAAGAAGGAGATGCTCAAATGGGATCATTTGTTTTAACACCTACATTAGGTGAATCTTCCACACAAGTCCCACTTGCAAAGAAGCAGAGTGAAGAAGTTCAAAAGGGGGCTCTTCATAGTATGGCTGAAACTACAAAGGGAAAAGAAGTGGAGAGGTAAATTCATGATATTGGAACAGATTCAGATGAGACTGTGTCAGAGAAGGATGTGCAAGAGAATATGCCTCTAGAGGAGGATGCTAAATAGGTAATGACACAAGAGGAGAAATGGGAATTTTTTGAAGAGGTTAGAAAGGATGCTGAGGCAAAAGCTAAAGAAATAGAAAAGAAAAAGTTAACAGATGCCAAGACATGAACTAATTCCATACTATGGCAGCAACAAATTGAAACTAAGTCAAGAGCTAATGAAGTAGAGAGACATAAAAGGAAACAAGAACATGAACTCAAGGTTAAAGAAGAAAATGATAAGTTAGAACTGATACAAAAGATTCATGACCTTGAGGAAGAGAAGGCAAGACACCGGAGGGAGAAAGAAGTCTTGGTTGCCAAGTTAAAACTTGCTGAGGAAGCTCACCGAAAAGAAGAAGAAGCAGAAAGATTAAGGAAAAGGATACTGAAGAGCTGGTTAGGAGGCAACAAGAAGAAGAAGCAAAGGCAAAAAAGCTTAAGGCTTTAGAGGTAGAAAGACTAGAGAAAGAAAGACTAGAGGCTTTAGAGAAAGAGAAACTGGAAAAAGAAGCTCTAGAGAAAATTGGATAAGAAAAAATTGGAAAAGGAAAGAATAGAAAAGGAAAGATTGGAAAGGGAAAAAGTGGAGAGAGATCGATTGGAGGAAGAAAGGTCGAAGAAGGAAGAATAAGATAAGAAGATACAGGAACAAAAAGATAGGGAAGAGGTTGAAAGGCTTGTGCAGATGCATGTGGTGCAAGGACAACAAAAGGAATCAAGGGTTGATTCTCAACCCCAAGTAAATGTGCAACCACCTTCTACTACTACTATTGCTCCTTCTTCCACTATGATGACTACTGCTCCATGTGCTCCCACTTGGTTAAAATTGGACTTACAGAAAAGAACAGTAACACCTTCACAGCCTCTCAATTGGGAGGATATGATGAAGGAGATTGAACAAGAAAGGCCTAAAAAGAAGGCCAAGATCCTACACTCCACCAGGCTCACGGACAAGGGAGATATTGTTGTTGAGTGTGCCATACCGATGACAGAAAAGGAGGTAGGAGACATGCAATTAATGGATTATCAATTAAGTACTGTCAACTTGGGAAGGCCTACTAGAAATCAACAGATGAGTCTAATTGATGTGGTAGCTTCGACAACCAAGTCAAGAATGTTAAAGGATAAGCAGAAGAAATATGAGCTTAAGGCTCAATTAGATCAATTGTATTCCTTTTTGAAAAGTGTCTCTTCTCCAAGATCACAATAGGTAGCTACTATTGAGACTCCAATTTTGTTGAGCAAAAAGGAGGTAGATGATTTAGTATAGGTAAGAGGCAAAGCAGAGATGTTAGACAGGTGGGTTGACAAGTTAAATCAGGAAGCAGGTGAAATTTTGGTCGAAGGTTTTGAGGTTCATAAAGGGATAGAAGAGTTAATAGGGGAAATGCATCAATATATTGAAGAATCGGAGAAGCAAGAAGAGGAATATAAAGAGTATAGTCAGAAATTGGAGAAGGTTAGTACAGTGCCTTTGACTACTCTTCTTGAACAATCAATACTCGAGGAGGATAATAAGGATTTTGTGGAGAAGACCTCTCATATACTCTGATTCAGAATAGATTTCTTGTGCAAACATAGAAATGAAGTCCAAGATGTTGTTAAGGATCTAACTGAACAATTTGAGGAGTTGGAGGCAGTCATTGCTATCATAGTAGATGTTAATATGCTAACAAAGGAAGGCCTGCCTTTGAGCTAGATAAAAGAGAAATGGGGCGAAAGTTTTAAAGGACTCATGCAGAAAGGAGATGATGGTGAAGATTTGATGATAGATCGACTAGTGGATGTCAAAGAAGAAATAAAGGCTGCTAAAAGAGAGTTGACAAAGATAAAAGATATGAGAGGGTTTGCTGCAGCAAAATTGGAGTGAATTAAATTTGAAGACAATTGGGTTGATGGGCCAGAATTAGATGTATTACAACAAGTCTTCTCCAGTTATGATGAGTTTATTGCAAACCCAATTTCACATGCATAAATCTCTTGCATGCATAGCTTTCTTCTTCTTTGCATGTTGCATGTAGCACTGACACTTTTGAAGTGCATGACTTCCTTTTTCTCCTCTATTTTCTATTCTCCAGTTTAACTGAATGTCTAATGTAAGAACTCAAGATCAAATTGATCTGAGTTTCCAAGAGATTTTTAGTTCCTAAAAGGGTGCATGACTTAAAATAGAAGTGGAGTTCAAATTTTGTATATCTATAAATACCCTTTGGGTATCATATTGTAAGGGTTGGCTAATAGAGAATAGAATTGGCCACCTGATATTAGGAGATAGAATTTTGTAGTGATTACAAAGATACATTGTTATTTGATATTTTACAGTTAAATAAAATTACAGGTTTATGCAATATGGTGTTAGAATTGAATTTTACTTGATAAGGCTGATAAGTTATAATCTATCTGTATGCCAGTGATTGTGCTGAAGCATGATTGTTTCTTATGTGATGAAAGTCATTAGAAGAAACCAGATTTAAAGATTATCTTCTTAGATTATCATTGAATTAAATTTATTGAAGTCTGTTGATCTATGATATTGGCAATGAATGAATGTGTGTTCTTTTAAAAATCTTTGAAATAGTTGTGATAGGCGAATTGAAATAAGCACCTTAGATGCATACAATGGTATATATTACTCTGTGAATTGTATTATTCTTTGGTTTTCTTGATCTATTCATTGTTGAAGATATATGTCTGGATGCTAGATAAGTTGCGTTCATGTTTACTGGTTTACCCTTTGATCTATCTTTTTCTTTTGTTTGAAACCCCTTGATTTACTAAAAAAGTTCGGTAAAATGAGTCATTGCTTGCATTATTTGTTACCAGCACATGCCCCTTGAATATTATAGTTGCATGAACCAATTGGGTGACACCAGACAGTTGAGAACCAACTACTAGGACCTTAGGAGTTAGGCTACTATATGTTGTCTTTCTTTTTCAGGAGAAATAGAGTAGATATATTCAGTTTTAATGTTGTTTGTGTCATTTTCACCATCAACACCACTAGACCAAGATAAGTAACCTCAGCAAAACATATAAAGTAGATCACTGATAAAATATGTCATTATCCGGAAAACAACATGAACCAATAGTATATAATGATTCAAAGCACCAAAAATGGACAAACAAGATGCCAAAGCAAACCAATGGAACACGACAATGCATTACCAATCCTCATTGCATCAACTTACCAACTATAAACACAATGTTACTAGCATGAACAACCATGTATCAAAGCATCGAATATATTATGAGCTTCTCCCCCAACCAAGATTCTCACTGAAAATTTCTTTCAAGCACAGTACTGTCATAA
>CM021102.1:158739970-158793009 GCA_007115665.2 Sequoiadendron giganteum
TCGGCCTGTTAGTGTTGCTTTATGCAGGAGATATTTCAACAGATCTATCTCTGCAACTAGCATGATTTGGCGATTTAGCATGTAGGGCCTAAGTTTTTGAGTAGCAAAAAATATTGCAAGACAAGCACGCTCTATGTGACTGTAGTTTAGCTCATATCCCACCAAAGTATGACTTATATAATACACTGCTCTTTCATGACCTTCATCATCATTTTGTGCAATTAAGGCTCCTAGTGTTGATTGGGTCACTTAAATATAGAGTATCAAAGGTCGAGTATTCATAGGTGGCATTAACATAGGTGGTGTAAGCAGGTAATCCTTGATCTTTTGAAAAGCTTCTTGGCATTTGACTGTCCATACAAATGGTACCCCCTTTTTGAGTAAGTATTGGAATGGATGTATCTTGTCAGCTAACCATACTATGAAGTGCCTGATAGACTATAGTCTCCCTTGTAATGTTCTTAGCTGACCGATGTTGGTTGGTGGAGGCATGTCCATTATAGCCTTTACTTTTGCTGGATCCACTTCAATGCCTCTTCTAGAAATGATGTATCCTAGAATTTTTCCTAATTGAACGCCAGATACATTTTTTTGGATTTAGCCTTACTTTGTATGCTTCTAGTCTTTGAAATATCTTATCTAGGACTTGCAAGTGATCAGCTCTTGTCAATGATTTGGCTATCAGATCATCCACATAATCTTCCATGAGATTATGTACAAGGTCATGGAATATAGTTGTCATGGAACGTTAGTATGTAGCTCCAACATTTTTGAGCCCAAAAGGCATGACATTCCTCAACTATGATTTTGATCTAATTATATCCAGAGAAACCATCCATGAGGGATAGCATCTCATATCCTATTGTAAGGTCCACTATCATGTCAATGTTTGACAAAGGGAAGTCATCCTTAGGACATGCCTTGTTGATATCTCTGAAGTTTGTACAAATTTGGATGCCCCCAAATGGTTTAGTTACTAGCACAAGATTAGATATCCACTCTGCAGAGTCTATTGATCTGATGAAACCGACATCCAATAGTTTCTTAAGTTCAGCTTTGACTAGTAGAGCAATTTGTGGATGCATTTCCTTAACTTCTGCTCGATGGGATTAACACCTGGTTGTAATGGTAGATGATGCAATATAAGGTCATGATCTAGCCCCCGCATGTCAGCATATGACAATGCAAAGTTTATCTATCTTTTTTTAAAGAAGTCACGAAACTTTGTTTGCTCTATCTTTGTTAAAGATGTCGCAAAGTAAATTACTCGAGGGTTTTCTTCAGTGTTTATGTTGATCTCGACAGATTATTCAACTAACATTGGTTACTTTTCTTGAGCAACTAGGAGAATGTTCAAATCTCCATCCTTGGGTGCCTTAGAGAGGTTTTCGCCCTTGGATGCATCCTTTATTTGTACTATTTCTTCATCCAAAGGCGCCTTTTGTTTTTCACCTAGGGACTTGTCATTTTCATTGTTTTTCTTTTTATTTTCACTTTTACAGCTGGAGGTGTGAACAGACTCTCCAAAATATGCCATGTTATCCAAGTCTATGGTAAACCCATCTTTATGATCACCTCTAGGTATGCCTTCTCGCAGTCCCATGAACTCAGGTATTGCTTCATCATTCTCAAATATGGCTAAGATGGGGGTTCCTTTCTGATCCCAATTGATAAGTTAGGGATATACGAGGGGCATGTCATCATCAGAGTTATCAAATGTGGAGGTTGACAAGGTGAGGATAGATTGGTTGACATGGTCACAAAAATTTTGGACTAACTCCTTTTTGTTCTTTTTCCTAGGAACAAGTAGACTTTGAGGTGGTAATATCATAAGGGCTATGTCATCAGAAGATGTTCCATTAGGTTCCTAAGAGGCAAAACCAAGGGTTTCCCAATAATAAAGCTTAATCCATTCTTCTTTTGACAAGGACTTTTGAGGACGGGACTCAGTTGATTTTGGTGAGGTATTTAGCATTTGGTCAAGTTCCCCAAATAACTTATCTAGGTCCATTATGTTGGTGGAGGAAAGGGAATCCCATTCATATTTTTTGTGTCAAGTCAGTCATAGACATAGTCAAACTATGTTGCCTCTATGATTGGACGTAGGCAAGGCCATCACTTGATGTGCCCCCAAGGCATTAGGTCCATCTTTCTAGGTTTGTCACGTATCACACACATAAAATCATGACTCATTATTTGTACATTAAAGTCATTGGTCGTGTCGAACTACAAGGTCTCTACATGTATAACATAGGCAAGTCCATCAATCGATGAGCCCCCGAGGCCGCACTAGGTCAGTCCATTAGGGTTTATCACATTCACTAAACACACATGTCATATATCATCAAGCTTAGTACATATTTGTCAGTCGGTCTTGTTAGTCAAAGTCTAGTCGAACTACGAGGTCTCTACATGTATAATGTAGGCAAGGCCATCAATCGATGAGCCCCTGAGGCCGCACTAGGTCATTCCTTTAGGGTACATCATGTCGATCAACATAAGTCATACACTTTCAACACACACACAACAGTCAAAATACCAAGATAATTCATGCATCAACAAGATAAACAAGTCAACAATATTATCAAGTCAAATCAAACGAATTGCCAAAATAATCAACTTATGTCTTATCCAAGATGTGTCCTTCTTGACAATAGACATTACAATTTAAACAATCATCATAGTCTTATGCGCTTGTCACATTAATGGCATCAGACTCAACATCTTATACGATACGTTTCTTTCTGAAACCAAGATTTGTCATGCCTTACACAAATAATAACAATATTGAAACCAGACAACGTTTTATATGGTATGTGTCATACCTGACATCAGGCTTTATCAAACAATCAGCTTATCAAACAAACAACAACAGATCAAATTTTGGCAAATGTAAATAATTTGAAAATAAAGTGTTTTGGTTTGACAATCATGAACGTGTATATTTTCAGAAAACATGTACAATCCTAAGGCTAACAGTGACAATACTTGTTGAATTTTCACTTGGGTTTCCCCAACTACACTTATTCAAAGTGGATGATTAGAAGCTTGACTACATTGGCTCTCCCTTACATAGCACACACTTCTCAGGTCACCCAAGCTTCAATTCCCACGACTCCCCCATGGAAAAAATTTCATCTCTACTATGAACTGTAAGAATGTGAGACGGCTTCAGAGGTCTGACCTCTTGCACAAGCAAATAGGGGTTTTTGGTTAATCTAAAAAAAAGTTGTCATATTAGTATGGGCACTCGTTTAGAAGGCCACGTGAGAGGTAATATTATCCCAATATGTAGAGGTTACTCTCTATAGGTTTTGACGCACCACAAGGGTACTGGGGGAATCAATTGTTGATCTGTAGGAGCTCCTATAATGCTAAGTTTTCCTCAAAATTAAAATTTCTATACCGGTTGGGAGTAGCTTGGAAAAAAATCTCATCACCCGTTATAAGTCACTTTGGTTACTCTTAACCACCAAAGCAAACCCAAATTCTAGAGTCAATAAAAATTTCTCTTACACCCAGGATCGCACAAATGCGCAAGGGGAGAGGATGTACTTGTGTTACCGAATCGGGATCTAATCTAACACAAACAAGCACAAAAGACACTGATTCTTCTTAAAACCCAAATGAGAACTATGTAATCTACTCAAGCAATTTGTTTTTAAAATTTCATCTTCGACTTGGGTCTTGCAAACAAACTGTTAGTAGTTTAATTTTCTATCTTCGTCAAAGGTCCTGCAAAACATAGATTAGTAGTTTATCGTTTCTTTGACTTCGAAAATAATATTATAGAAAGGTTTTTGAATGCTTGTCTTCTACGAATCAACCTGCAAACACTATGTTAACTTCCCTAAAACAGACTAAAATGCGAAATTAGTTACAAAAAATCTAAAAACTAAAAACAAAAATACGAAACTTTGGAAAAAAAATTACCAGTCAGATGCATCGTAGAACAACAGATGCATCACAAAATATCATATGTGTCTCAAAAAGTCAGTTGTGGTGTTTCGTATTGCACATGTGTTGCTTCATACCTATACCTGCAAAAAAATTAAAAACTTCTACGGATTTGAAGACGGTGTCTTCACATCGAGTTCACCAAATGTAACACTAGAATAAAACTACAAACAAGATTGTTAATCTAATAAAAGAATAATAATAATCTACGTTAAACAACAAAGAAAAAGGAAAAAAAATGAACATATAAACAAGAATGATCTCACCAAATATCTGTATAAATCCTTGAATGACCTCGATTGCACTTCTCCATTTGTCGTATTATAATAATTGCCCTCAGATTTTAATAAGTATGCAAGTATGGCCTATGTGATAATTGATTTAGCAAAATATCGAAGATTGTTGAATTCGCTTCCTAAAAATATATAGATTTCAAGAGGAGGAATAATGACAATGTCAGGTCAATTTATAGAAAATTGGTTTTCGAATGATCGTCTCAAATTCAAAAGACAAATCGACGATTGAGATTAAAGACTGCCATGTGATAGAGTTATGTTTAGTTAATAACGCAAGTGAAAAAGCCTGCATGATAGAGATTAAATTATATAATAATTTAATCTAGTGTTGAGACTGTTTGAAATTTGGAAGAATAAAGTTCGCATGTGAAAAATAAAGAAGAAACGTTGTGTTCGAACTCATGAATGAATTAATTAAATAAAGTTATTTAATTAATAATAGTTTGCACATAGAAGAATAAGAGTGACTGATTTAAGACAAAAATTCTATTTGTCAGAATAAATCAGGAGGTAATTGACTAATGAATAATTAGATAACTAAGTGATTATCTAATCACAGAGGACTATTCGAGGAATAATTATTTTTATGAATTAAATGATTATTTAATTCAACATTCGATATTCAAAGATTAAATTAAATAAAGATTTATTTAATTGACTGTCAAAAAGGTTATTGAATACTTAAATAATTCAAAATTATTATTTAATTATAGTCAGAAATGTGATAAAGGGTAAATTAAATAATAATTTATTTAATTTGGAAAGAAGATTAATTAATTAGTGACATAATTAAATAAATCATTTATTTAATAAATTAGGATTAAATAAAGGTGATAATGAATTAATTAAATAATTAAAGTTATTTAATTAATAGAAGATAGGTGACTTTAGAAAATAAATAAATAATTAACATTATTTAATCATGACCATGAACATTAGAAAGTGTGTCAAAAATGGTGTCGCAAGCCTAGACCAATTTTCAGTGTCTACACTGATAAATGAAAGATTGAGCATCTCTTATTTTTTAGGAAGTGGTACCCACTTGGAAGCTTCTTATTCTGTAGGGGGTATGTTGATTGGTCAACCAATATCATGGCAGAGTGCCACTTATCACTTGGGTGCTCAACCTAGGCAAAGGAATTTGTAAAGTTCCTATGAGGAGCACTTGGATGCCAAGTGTTAGTGTGTGATGAGTTTCGAGACTCACTTGATTGACATATTCCTTTGTATGAGCACAAAGAACAAGGAAGGGTGACACTTGTAACCTAGGTGGTCACTTGGGATGAGAAGTTTGTAAAACCTTCTCAAAGGTACGCCATGATGCCATGTGGCATCAGTTTAACTTGTTGACTAAGGCTTGAAAGGGAAACTTGCTTTATGAAGACTTAGTTGTCACTTGGAGTGAATAGGAGTTGTGGGTGAGTTCCTTTTTGGTAGAAATTTTTATTTTCTCTATTGGGAATCTAGCATGTGAAGTTTCTTGATTTTTGGAGTTGCAAGCTTTGCATGTTGGTGTGTGTACGTGTATGTTTGATAGGTTGCTATTTGGGTCAGTTGGAACATGCACATTTTGTTGATATTTAGTTTGCATGCATACAGAGACTGGGATATTGACACATGGATAAAATCAATGCCCTTATATAAGAAGGATATATATTTATGCCTTGTGTATTTTTAATTGTAATGTGATTGTAATATCTAAATATGGTGTTATATTGTCAGAATCACTATAGATTTGTATCATAGTGAAACTACACCTGCAAGAGCATAGACTCTGGGCATTGTATGTTAGTGCTATATTACAATAATACAATTGATCAGTGCTTTGGTGTGTGGGTTTTTTCCTGAAAGGGTTTTCCCACGTAAAATTTGGTGTTATGTGTTTTATGCTTAAAATTGAAAAATTAAATTAATACATGTACATTATTAGAGAAATTGTAATAGAATAAAGATTTGGAATAATGTTTTTGCAGCCCTCTCTTGATTGATTTGCATTTAGAGAATCGTTTTCATACTCAAAGTTCCTTTCATTTTGTATCAAACCTTAGCCAACTTTGCTATCCTTGGTGGGTTAGAAGGGTTTTTTGTGCATATCTAGATTCATGTGAGTTCTTGAAAAGAGTTCAAGTTTGAATTATTATTGCAGGTTTAAGATGGCAAGCACATTTAGAAGAATAGAGATGGAAAAATTCAATGGTGGCAACTTTAAGTTGTGAAAACTCAAAATGGAGGATATTCTCATAAATAGAGATCTATGGGCTACAATACCCAATACAAAACCAGTAGCAACCTCCCAAAATGATTAGATTTAATGGATTGAAAAGCTAAGGGTCTGATAAAACTCTTCTTGGTTGATTCTATGTTGTTGAATGTCCATGAGAATAAGACTATAACTAGTCTTTGGAAGAAGCTTGGTGACATTTATCAAGGGAAATCCTTGGTGAATAAGATTTTCCTAAGAAAGAAGCTATATTCTTTAAGGATGGAGGAAGGAGGATCAATTGTTGGTCACTTAAATGCATTCAATATGCTAGTGGCTCAACTAGGTTCTATTGATGTGAAGATTGATGATGAGGACTGTTGCATGTTACTACTTGGTTCTTTACCAGACTCGTGGGACCACCTAGTGATGGCTATTGGAAGCACAACCACCACCTTCAAGATGGAAGATGTGGTTGCTTCATTTTTATCTGAAGAGATGCAGGGGAAGTCTTTTGAGATGGCCAAGGAGGCCCTTTTTATTTTTGGTAGATCAAAGGAGAAAGGACAAGAAATCTAAGTCCAAGTCTTAGGGGAGATCTAAGTCTCCTGAGAAAAATTCCAAGGCTAAATGTTGGAACTACAACAAATCCAAACATTTTCGGAAAGATTGTAAGGAGGAGAAGAAAAATAAAAAGAAGTCTTTTGTGATTATGAATTTGATAAATCCTCTCAAGATGATGCAGTTGCTTTTGTTGCAGCCTTGGAAACATCTTCATTGAAAGATGTTTGGTTGATTGATTCAGGTGCTTTTTTCCACATAACCTCTCACAGAGGTTGGTTCTCAAAGTATGAAGAGTATGATAGTGGGAAGGTGTATCTGGGTGATGACTCTCACTTGAAGATTGTTGGTTGTGGAAGAGTTAGGATTTGATTCCATAATGGTGGAGTGAGGGGCATTGATGGTGTTATACACATCCCTAGTTTGGCACGAGACCTACTCCCAATAAGTAAGCTAGGTGATGTGGGAGTGTAGGTTGTTTTCTTGAGTAGCAGATGCAAGATGACCAAAGGAGCTATGGTGCTTTATAAGGGTGTTTATATTGGCACCCTATATAAGTTGGATGCATGCACAATTCAGTATAATAGTGCTTCTATGAAGTCCAAGAAAAGGTCTTTAAATTCTTCATCCTCTCCATCAAATCAAGAAAAGAATAAGAATGTGGTGTCTACATCTGATGGTCATACTTTCTAGGTACCTAAGGGTGTAAATGCTTTGGAGATTAAGTTCCCAGCTGAGAAAACAATGTTGTGGCACCATAGGCTTGGAAATATTGGTGAGAAGGGTCTTAGAGCCCTAAAAAATAAGAGTCTTGTTGAAGGCCTTGATGATTGTAATCTCGAGCTTGATTTTTGTGAACATTGTATATATGGAAAATAACACCATATTTCATTTTATTCTAGTTCTCATAATTTTTGGGGGATTTTTAGATTATGTGTATTCTTATGTGTTTGGTTTTATTAATATTCTTTCATTAAAAGATATGAGTACTCTGTCTCATTCATAGATGATTATTCTAGAAGTACATTTGTGTATTTCCTTAGAATTAAATCTAAAGTTTTCAATTGGTTTAAGGAGTTCAAATCCCTAGTTGAAAACTAGACTGTTAGAAAAATCAAATGCTTGAGGATGGATAACAATGGTGAGTTTTGTTCCATTGAATTTGATCAGTTCTATAAGGACCATGGGATTGAGAGACACAAGACAACTCCATACACCCCATAAAAAAATGGTGTTGTGGAGAGAATGAACAAAATGTTGATGGAAAGGGCTAGGAATATGTTGAGTGGTGCTAGCCTTGAATAGAAGTTATAGGCCAAATTTTTAGTTACTACATGTTACTTGATTAATAGGTCTACTACTTTGGTTCTTTTCAAGAAGACACTTATTGAGGCATGGTTTGGAAAGAAGCCCTAAATGGGACATCACATAGTCTTTGGTTGTGAGACATATGCTCATGTGCCTAATGTGAAAAAATTGAAGTTGGAGAACAAGGCAGTGAAGTGTATCTTCATTAGATATGGGGTCTATGTGAAAGGGTACAAGGTTTGGGATCTAGTTGTAGAGAAGGTGCTCTATGATAGAAGTGTCATATTCTGTGAGCTAAAAACTTCCATATTAGATCTACATCCATAGAAGGAAGAGAAAAAGGAGGTAGTTCAAATTCTACCCACTCCTGAAAAGGATGAACTATGCACTCCTGGTGGGCCTGATGATGAGGAGAGCTCTAGTAGCTTTGACAGCTTTGACAACTTTGACAAAGAGCCAAAAACTCAACCTAAATCATTGATGAGGTTTACATGAGAAAGGAAAAAACCAAATAGATTTGGGCATTCTATGTTAAACTGTACTTATATATTTTCTTTGATTGCAAACACTAATGAGCCTAGGATAGTTAGAGAGGCTATGGGTATGCATGATGTAGATTCATGTATGGAAGTCATGAATGTGGAGATGATAGCTTTGAAAAAGAATGTTATGTGGGATCTGGTACCTTTTCCTAAAGGACGAAAACTTGTTGGGTGCAAATGGGTGTTCAAGAAGAAAATGGGTCTTGAAGAGTGTTGAGAAGCATAAAGCACAATTGGTCATGAAAGGATATTCCTAGGTGGAGGGAATAGATTATGGGGAGATTTTCTCTCCTTTTTCTAAGCCGAAATCCATTCATTTCTTGTTATCACTTGCAACAGCTCATGACTTTGAAGTCAAGCAAATGGATGTGAAGACAACTTTCCTTAATGGTGATTTGGAGGAGGAAATTTATGTGTCACAGCTTGAGCACTTCGTTGTGAAAGGGAAAGATAATATAGTATGCAAGTTGAGAAAATATTTGTATGGTCTGAAGAAATTTCCTAGGATGTGGTACCAGAAGTTTGACACCTATGTGTTGTCCTTGGGATTTCTAAGATCCAAATCTGACCATTGTGTCTATTATAGGACTAATAATGGTTGCATTCTCATTATTGTTGTGTATGTGGATTATATTTTTTTTATTGGGAATGGAAAAAGCATGATTTCAGATTTGAAGTCTCAGTATTTAGCATAGTTTGAGATGAAAGATCTAGGTGCATCAAGGTATTCTAGGGATTGAGATTAGAAGGGATAGAGCTAACAAAAATATTTAGTTAAGCTAGAGCAATTATGTGAACTCTATGCTAGAGAGATTCAATATCACTACTTACAAATAGTTATTTTTTCTAGTTATACAGAGGATGGAGCTTTCTATGGAGGTGAAAAATAGAAAAGATGAGAAGTGGGATGAAATAGGTGGGAAAAGTATGGTTTAGGGGTGTCCACCTAGGTTCACACACACTTTCTTAGCTTCATTAGAAAGAGAGAAGATCACAAAGGGATAGGATTTCCTTTCAACCTTGAGGTGAGTCAAACCTATTTTGGATCTTCTGAATCTCTGCTTTCTTATGACAAAAAAGATAGATTTGTAATATTTTGGAATTATTTAAAGTGCATTAACTAAATGAATTATATGACCTAACACTTGAAATTTAAAGTTCTATGATATCAAAAGCAGAAATGAAAATTTGCAGATAGATCTAAGAAGGGAAGGATGGTGTGCTCCTATGATTAAAAAGGGGTTTCAATGCCCACAACAAGATTGGTTCACCCTAGGGTGAATGGGGCCTAGTGTAGGGGGGGAAAATACTTTTCGTAGTCCTCTAATCCTAGAACCAAGCTTCTAATTTGACCAAGTTTGACTTCCAAAAGTTAGAAATTAAATTTGTATGTGAGTTTTTGTAGCTTGACAACTTATGCAACTTTGCAAAATTCCTCCTTTAATCAACTTTTAGTCCTTCTTCACCTGTAAATCTATACATACAAAGTGAGAATCATTTTTTTTTGTTTTTGGGTGAATGGGAGTTTGCCTTAGTCAAACCCCATGTTTGGTAATTAAACCTTGATAATGAAATAATGACAAAATGAAGGAATTGATGAATGAACACTTGCTTGTTACAACTTACCAAACCCTTAATGATTGGCCTTAGAGGACTGAATTCAAACATATCACTCTAAGGTTTGGATCTTGCATGAATTGGATTGATTGATTGATGCTTGAATGCTTGAAACCTACATCATAATGTTAGCTAAAAAAAAAATGCATGAACAAACATGAACTTTGACACGATGATATGATCTTGATTTCCACTATAGATGACTAATAAATCTACTCTTCAATTCTCTTGATAATAATATTTTCTCTTGTGAAAGTTTCCCTAATTCCAAACCATTCTCCTTAGATTTGAATTGATAAAATAACTATGTATTTATAGGTGTTTATCTAATTTCTTGACAATTAGATTCCAAAAACTGACATTTGAAACTTGAACTTGAATCATTAAAATGCCACCAAAAACATATTTTAAAATGGGTCTTGGCACTTAAGGAGGACCCAAAGTCCAAGACACACATGATCCAAGTTGTTTTAATTAATGATGGAAATTTTTTAACATAGGTTCCCCCTTTAAAAATCATGAATAATAAGGCTTTAGAATACATAATTTAGGTAATTAGAAGCTTAATTAAGTCCAATTAATTAAGGGGATGCAAACATAGTGTGAAATTGTAAAGATATACAATTTATTACACTATATTTAGCCCCCATTTTAGTGAGAATATGAACTTATGCTCAAACTCACACTAAAGTAGACAAATATATGTTAAGAGGGGTCCAAGTGTACAAATGTTGATGGGATAGGATGAAAAAGATCAAGGAGGTGTCCAAGCCCCTAGGGTCCAATATCCCATGGCAAACAAAGATAATGAAAAAGGGACACACAAGATGTGTAAGATATGAGTAGAAAGACAAGATACACCAGTATATGATGTCAAAGTTAATGCAAAATGGGATGGACTAGCCAGGGTTGTGTTGTTGTCCATCAGACACTTTCATGGCTCCATTGGAGAGAAATTTGCATTATGCTCGGTGGCCATGAAATATGCTCACAAGGGCTAGTGTAATTTTGATATACACTAGGTGAGCCCCCAAGGTTGAGAAACACACACTAGGTCTACAAGGTGTACTAAAAAAAAGGTGTTAGATGGGAAAGTCATGTCGAGTCTATAGGCTCCCATATGTCAACCATACAAAAATTTATACTCCCTAATAACTTTGATAAGGTGCCACAAAATGAACATGCTTCACAAGGCTAGCAAGGTGCATTATACTAGACACTCATGGAATAAAATATCGTAATATTTAAATTAAATAAAATTAAAAAGATAATCAAAGGGGGTTTTGCTTAATACATGAGAGATCATACCTTAGGGAACATCACACTTGACATCACCACCAAGAGAGGACTAGTTGAGTAACAAAAGATTCACGTCTTAGGGAATTTTGATCATAGAATTACCACCAAGAGGAATGTCATATGCCAAGAAGGGTCACACTCTTATAGAATATCAAGCATAATATCACCACAAATAAGACACTTCACATAGATCAAGAAAGCCACATTTTGAAATAAAATGTCACACTTCCTAGGAGATGTATTCTATCATCACTAAGAAGGGAACATGCAAAACAATGAGTGGGAGATAAGATTCCCCCCACTTAAAATGTCAACATACTTGCTATGTTGGTATTTTAAGTAGAAAGAGAGGAAGAGGGGATCCTTGAAAAGAATGCACACCTCCAAAAACTAGTTATCCTTCCCCCCAAGCATACAGACAAGGACAACCACCAAGGACTATCATGTAGGTGCTAAGATAAATATGGTTTTGTAGTGTCCAAAAAAGTAATCATTTTTCACACTTTATTTGAAATAATTGATACATAATTAACTTAATTATGCTTTGGAGTGGTGTTGTAAGGTGTTGCACACATTCACACCTCTCTAGGGTCCTTATTTAATTAAAATATATCTAAATTTTACCTTTAAAAAAAGTGTTGTAAGGTGCTCTAAGACATTTTCACACTTTTCTAAAGTCTATTCATCTAATTAAGCCTAATGGACCCCTCTTGCACTTAAATCAGGCATTATTTATGGTGTTGTAAAGTGTTTAAACACACTTTAAAATCTATTTAGGGTGGTATTAATTAATGGTGGTTAATAGACTTAATTGCCCCTTTAATTCAAATTCAATTGCACCTCCCAAAGATCTATCCCAACACCTAGCAATTAAATGATGTAACCTTGAAAGTGGAAAGTTTTAGGTCCTAGAAAGAGTGCCAGGACCCATTCACCACTATGGGCGAATGGGTCCTCCCTTAATAGGACACCACTTTATTTGCATATTTTAACTGGGTTTTTGATCCTCTTTTCACTCCCTAGAGCTTGGTCCTGGAAAGTGTGTCAGGACCCATTCGCCCACGGTGGCGAATGGGTCATCCCTTAAAAAGGACCCTCTTTTTGAATTTCATTCTAGTAGGATTTTAATTAATTTCATTTCTAGATTTGAGGTTGGCCTGAATTATTTGAATTTCGGGGTTAAATCTCTAATTTAGTATAAATACAAGGTTATTTTACATAATTTCACCTAAGAAAGAAAACTAGAGCAAGATTACAAGCAAGCAAGAGACAAAGAACTTTCATAAGACAAATAATTCAAGAAAAAGTGAAGTTTGGAGCAGCCTTTCAAGATCTTCAAGCTCATTTTGTGTTCAAGAGCAAGCATTAGTGAAGGTTGATAATAGATGCCTATGGAGAATCATGAAGGATTCTAGGTGTTGGGAGATGCACAAGTCATACAACCAAGCCTAAGGACTTGTTTCCTAAGTGATTTCATCTTCTATAATCATCATATTTGCAGCCTACAAGAGGTAATTTCATTTTTGTGGTTCATTGGAGGGATTAGACATCTTCTTTAGTGGGTCATTTACATTGTTCATATTGCATTCAAGGGTTTTATTCTAGCACAATTGGGTAAAATTGCCTTTACATTCTCTTGGATCTTAGTCTTAGACACATTTAAGATTGAGATTGCACACACAATTACATGTTCCAAATTTCTACTCACCATTCAAGGTTTAATCACCAACAAGGGGTTTGACTAAGGTAAACCCCTATCCACCAATTGTTAGGGTTACAAGGAAAATATCTAACAAGTTAAATGCATATTTGATCAATTAAATAGAAAAATAAAACACACAGAAAATTATAGCAAAAACAAGACAACACAGAGAATTTAACATGGTTCACCCAATCCAAGCTACATCCACAAAACCGCAGCCATCCAATGATTTTATTATCTAGTGGAAAATATATTACAATCTAGTGAATAATTCCATGCTACAACTCCCCATCCCAATTGCTTATAACAAGATTTTAGAAGCTTCCAAAAATAAGGGTTCTACAAAGTCAGGTTTTTTTTTCTTAATCGATGACGAAGCGAAAAAAGTAGAAAAAAAATTCTTAGTTGTTGCCACCCCCGAACCCTCACTTGGGGTTCGACCTGGCCCTAAGCCCTAGCGAGGATACATGAAGAGTGTACAGTATAACATGATTAGTTGCCACATACCAATAATCTCCCACTTGGAGACTGATTAGGATCCACACCAACACAATCTCCCACTTGGAGAATAATCTTGGATGACACTGTTGCACTTACAACTCCCACTGGAAATAAGCACCTTGAACCCTACTGCTCTGTTATACTTTTAACCATGAAGACCAATCAAAGCTGAAGAGGAGCTCAGCTTCTCCTTTGTCACTGCTTTTGTAAACATATTTCCTGGATTGGCATTTGTATGTATCTTTCCTAGCTTTACATGTCCATCCTCCAACATTGACCGAATGAAATGATATCTTAGTTGTATGTGTTTGGTTTTACAGTGCAAGGAATAATTCTTTGCAAGATGTATAACACTTTGGTTGTTTGTAAACAAGTGATTTTTAGCAAGTTGTTTTCCTAACTCTTCCATGAAAAATTGCTGCCATATCATCTCCTTTGTTTCCTCTGTTGCAGTAACATACTTTGCCTCTGTGGTGGATAAAGCAACCACCTTTTGCAATTGAGAAATCCAACTCATTGTTGTCCCACCAACTATAAATACATAACCTGTGGTACTCCGCCTAGCATCTATATCCCTTGCCAAATCTAAGTCAACATAGCCTTTTAAATCAGTATTAGAGCCCCCAAAACATAAACATTTATTGGATGTACCTCTCAAGTACCTAAGAATCCATTTTATCGTATTCCAATGCTCAACTCCATGATGACTCATATACCTGCTAACAACTCCTATGACATGTGCATTATCCGGTCTAGTCCATACCATGGCATACATTAAATTTCCTACAACTGAAGCATATGGTACCTTGGACATTTTTCCTTCCTCCTCTTGTGTCTTTGGACACTTATCCTTAGTCAATTTGACATGATTGGGAAAAGGTGTGTTGGCAGCTTTTGCATTCTCCATATGAAATCTCTGCAACACCTTTTCAACATAATCAGCTTGAGATAGAAACAATTTTCTATTTTTCCTATCTTGTAATCTTCATACCAAGGATTTGTTTTGCTTCCCCCAAATCCTTCATAGTAAATGAATTTGCTAACTGCTATTTTAACTCCTTTATGTGATCTATGTTAGACCCCGCTAGAAGCATATCATCAACATATAAACATAAAATAATGTAGCTATCTTCATCTAACCTCTTAAAGAAAACACAATGGTCTGAATTACACCTGTTGTAGCCTTGCTCGGCCATAAAACTATCAAATTTAATATACCATTATCAAGGTGCTTGCTTCAAGCCATATAAACTTTTCTTCAATCTGCACACTAGTTTATCCTTACCTTTGACCTCAAATCCTTGTGGTTGTTCCATATATATTTCCTCTTCCAAATCACCATGGAGAAAGGCAATTTTAATATCAAGTTGTTCTAAATGCAAATCTTCAGCAACCACAATACGTAAAATAGTACGAATAGAAGTCATTTTAACAATTGGAGAAAATATTTCAACAAAATCAATACCCTTTTTTGTGCAAATCCCTTTACAACTAATCTAGATTTAAATCTTTTCTTACCTTCATCCTCCTCTTTCAACCTATAAACCCATTTGTTTGGTAAATCCTTTTTACCTGCAGGTAACTTGCATAATTCCCAACTCTAATTTTTTAGCAAGGAGTCCATTTCTTCTTCCATTCCATGCTCCCACTAAACCTTCGTATCCACTTGCATAACTTCATCATAACATTTTGGTTCACTAGCATTCGTTAATAAAATAGAATACAAAGAGGGAGAAAATATTTTTGGAGGTCTACTTATCCTTGAAGATCGTCTAACATTCACTGGAGTTTGTGGTATTTGTTGTTATTGTTTTTGTTGTTATGGAGCATCAGGAACCACTAGAACATTGTTGTTTGGAGTATCATCTAGCACTGCATAGTCATTTTGTTTCTCCTCATGTTGCTGCAACTGATCTTTGTACAACACTTTCTCATTGAATATGACATCCTTGCTCACAATTTTCTTATTTTCAAAATCCCAAAGCCTATAACCAAATTCATCAATGCCATATCCAACAAATATATATTTATTTGATTTTGCATCAAGCTTGGTTCTATTTTCATAATCTACATGTGCAAATGCTTCACAACCAAAGGTTTTGAGAAAAGAATAACTCACCTTCTTACATGTCCATGCTTCCTCTGGAATACCACAACCCAAAGGATTAGAAGAACCTCTATTAATGAAATAAATAGAAATGTTTACAACCTTTTCCCACATTTTTAAAGGCAGCCCAACATGCAATCTCATAGTTCATGCATGCTCCATTATTGTTCTATTCATGCGCTCAGCCACTCCATTTTCCTGTGGAGTCCTTGAAACCATTTTCTACCTATGAATACCATTAGAGTAAAATTAATCTTCAAAATATTTTCTACAATACCCACCACCATTATCAAATCTAAGACATTTTAATTTTTTACCTGTCTCATTCTCAACCAATCTTCTCCATTTTTTAAATGTTTCAAATACATCAAATTTTTGTCTAAGGAAATAAATCCATACCTTCCTAGTTGCGTCATCAGTGAATGTAACATAATATTGAGAGACACCGAGAGAAGATACCTAAGCTGGTCCCCATACATCTGTATGCACAAGCTCCAATTTCTCATCTTTCTTTTGTTTCTCATCCTTGAGAAAACTAACTCTCTTTTGTTTTCCATACACACAACTTTCACAGAAATCCATATTAACATATTTTAGACCTGGTAAAACATTCTTTGAATGAAGTACTTTCATACCTTTTTCACTCATATTCCCAAGTCTATTATTCCATAGTGTTGATTCAAAATCCACAAAAACTATCTAATTTTCTGCCTGCTGAACTGCAACAACTTTTCCTAAACATTGATTTTTATCTGCAATAGCTAAAGTAGAAGGAACAATATGACCTATACAAAGATATAAGGTGCCTTCTTTCACACCTTTTGCTACCACTAAGGCACCTTTTGTAACCTTCCAGTTTTTATCACTAAATGTAACAACACAACCTTCATCATCTAGTTTCCCTGCTGAAATTAAATTTCTTCTTAACTTTGGAACATGCCTTACCTCATGTAGTAGCCAACGATTCCCATTTTGCAAATTAATCTTGATTCTTCCCTTTCCAACAATATGACAGGGTTTGTTATCTCCCAAATAAACCAGCCCAAAATCCCCTTGGACATAATCAAGAAAATAATTTCTATGGGGTGTAGCATGAAATGAAGTCGTTGAATCTAACACCCAAGAATCATCAACATTATCAAGGGAAAGGATCAACGCATCCTCATCAAATTTATTATTTATAACATTTTCCTCTTTATTTCCTTCCTTTTTGTCTCCTTTATTTTTTTGAGACCAGCAATCTTTCTTTAAATGACCCAGCTTACCATAGTACCAACAATCCCTCGTCTCTAGATTGGGACCTTTTGTCCTTTGATTTTCCTCACGACTTCCCACGACTTCCATAATTGTTTCCTCTCTCCTTTTTCTTTCCCTTGCTTTCTGCATTCAAAACACTGCTTGATGTGGATGTTCCACCTGAGCTTTTCCTATGGATTTCCTCACTCAAAATAACACCAATAACATCATCAATTTTCAATGTATTTGAACCAGAAATAGAATCGCTAATAGCCATTACCAAGCTATTCTAGCCTTCAGGCAAAGAACATAGAACCAAAAGACCCCTAACTTCTTCATCAAAGTTTACATTTACAGAAGTTAATTGACTGATATCCATATTAAACTCATTTAAATGATGAGCAACTGACCCACCTTCTACCATTTTCATATTAAATAAATGCTTCATAAGAAATACCTTATTTGAAGCAGAAGGCTTTTCATATAACTTTGTTAGGGTTTCCATCAACTCTTCAGTTTTCTTTTCCTTTGTAATATTGAATTCCACCAATTGTGCTAGGCATAAATGAATATTGTTAAGTGCTTTTCTGTCTAAAATATCCCAGTCCTCATTAGACATTATTGAGGGTTCCTTGGTTTTCCCTTCCAATGGCTGCCATAAATCCTTCTGATAGAGGTAGTCCTCAATCTCCATCTTTCATAACTAATAGTTTTTCCCATTGAACTTCTCAACCTTCAACTTACCCTTGTCTGCCATTTCTCCCACTCAACCATGAGACCTTCCTATAGATGATAACCGAACACGACCTTGCTCTCATAATACTTTTTAGGGTTAGAAGGTAGATATCTAACAAGTTAATTGCATATTTGAACAATAAAATAGAGAAACAAAACACAGAAAATTATAGTAGAAACAAGACAACACAAAGAATTTAACATGGTTCACCCAATCCAGACTACATCCATAAAACTACAGCCATCCAATGATTTTAATATCTAGTGCAAAACGTATTACAATCTCACAAATAATATCATGCTACAACTCCCCATCCCAACCGCTTATAACAATCTTTTAGAAGCTTCCAAAAATTAGGGTTCTACAAAGTTGGTTTTTTTTCTTAATTGGTGATGAACCGAAAAAAGTAGAAAACAAATTTCTTGGGGGCTGCCACCCCTGAACCCTTGCTTTTCAGGAGCTACTACCCTTGAACCCTCACCCAGGGCCCGACCCAACCCCAAACCCCGGTGAGGATACATGAAGAGTGTATAGTATAGCATGATCAGTTGCCACGTACCAACACCAACAAGATACCAAATTTTTTTGTAGGTTTTAGGTAGATCCGGATTCAGAAATAGGAATTTCAAGGTGTAAGGGATAAGAGCAAACCTGGAAGCTACAACCCAAATTCAGAGATTTCCAAAAAAACCTAGCAGGACCCATTCGCCTTTAAGGGAGAATGAGACCCTGTTAAGGGTTGACAAACAACAGATTCCATACATTGCAAGCTTTTGTTTTCAGTTCAAAGTTCCCCGAAAAGGCCTACCAAGACCCATTTGCCTTTGGTGGAAAATGTGTCCTTGTTAACTTTACAAAAAAGTCTGATTTCACCAGGTGCACAGAATCCTTGCCTTTGTTTTCCTCCAAAAAAGTTGTTGGTTCTTTTTGTTTTGTGTTTAATTTATGCATTTCATGTGTTAGATTTAGGATTGGGATTTGTTCATTAGCCTAAATCTTTCTCCCCAAATTGATACTTACCTTGCCATTTTGTCCTTGCATAAAGGAAAGAGTGCAAGATCCCTCAATCTTGATTCAATTCACCTCTTAGGTTGCTAATTGTTTCAAGATTCTTGGATCTCATCTTTTGAATGAAACACCCCATATAGAAAAAGGTGGATTGGGAGCATTCTTCTCTCTCTCTCTCTCCCTTTTTCTATGTTTCATTTTTGTGAACCCAACCCCTTTTTGGGCATCTTAGTTTCTGATTTGGAGTGCAATTAAATCATAGACCCATTAGCTCCTTTACATTCTAGGGTTTCTTTGCTTTACATTAGTGAACATTGCATATAGGATTAAATTGCATGTTTGCATTGCTTATATTCATTAAAAATCTAAAAAAAGAGTTTAAATTTCAGTTAGTTTTCAATTTTGTTCACTTTGAGATCGTCATTCAAGTATTTAGATCCAAATTGCATCATAGATTTGCTAATTTTAGTCATGATTCAATCATAAAAAAACTTGCATTTAGAGACCTTATACTTGGAAAATACATTACAACATTCACTGTTACATATCTGAGAAAGATTATACACATATCCAACTTAGAGAAACTCAAATCAATTTTAGAAAACCCTAAAACTAGGACCCCTTCGTCTTTAGTGGCAAATGAGTCCCTGGATACCTTAATCAACAGGATTTTTGGGCATGTTTTGGTGTTTCAAGTGCCTTTCTGATCTCTGTAAGTATTTGCACCAAGACCCATTCACCTTCAATGGTAAATGAGTCCCTGTACAATTTTTGATAGCAAAATTTCTGATTTATTTTTGGTCTCTAATAAACATTTTTTCCTTTGTTCTGAAATTTAAAAAGTGTTAGTTTAAAATAGATTATTCTTGCATGGAATTTCTTATTTATTTAGATAGATTTAGCAGCATTGGGAAAAATAATTTCTTACATTTTTAGTTATAGATAACATTAGCATTTTTCATTTTCAGCATTTTTTCATCAGCAGACATGTTCAATTACATTTAGAATTCATTAGAAAACAAAATCAAAACAATAAAAACATCAAATGAGACATGTAGAGAAAGTAAAATAATGACAAGTTTTCTTTAAAGGTTGACTTTCCCTCCAATCCTTTTAGTCGTGATGACTTTGACATGTTAGATGAAGCCCTTGAGGACTTCATCTCATAAGGCTCATCCACTAAGGCTTGTCATGAAAAACTGAAATACAAAGACGTTAATACCATCACACCACAACTCATAATTTATCCTCCCTCACAGAAACCATGAGTTCAAAACAAGTTTGTGCTCATCCTTCAACCACCAAAATATAAGACCTCATCCAACGATGGTAATGCTTCACGACAAAATAATTATAGCACCGTTGTGCATACCTATAATACAAGAAACAATAGTCAACAACAACAACAACAACCTTCTATTTCATTACCATTGCCTAATCCTATTTTTCCTAGTGCTCCTCATTTGCCGAAAAATAATGGAAAGGAATATAACCTTGTTGAACACCTTAAGAGCACTCCTACTAAGATTTCTATATGAAAGTTACTTCAAGTGTCCCGTAGTTATCATGGCATACTCCAAGAGGCCTTGCAACAAGTTATGGTTCCTTCTAATAATAATTCAAATGATGTAGCAACACTAATCCAACAAATGAACGAAATGAATTTGAACATAGTCTTTCACCAGAATGAGTTACCTCCCTTGGAAATTTAGAAGAAGTATGAATCTTTCAACATAATAGTCCACATTGGTCAAATTGCGATAAAATGAACTCTTGTTGACAATGGTTTGGCCCTAAATATGTGTAGTATAAGCCTTGTGAAAAGACTTAGGATGAGTAAAAATAATATTAAACCCAATTCTTTATCTATTCAAGGATTTGACAACATATGAAAACAACCACTCAGAGTTATCACATTTCCCATTAGAATTGGGGAAGTAACATTACAAACTCTAGTCCACGTCATGCTCGATGATCTTTCTTATAATCTCCTTTCAGGGAGACCATGGATTCATGAAATGAATGGTGTGCCTTCCACTCTACATCAGAGCATGAAGTATGTCTATAACAACAAATTTTACACACTAAAAGTTGATCCCAGGCCAAAAATTTGTTCGATGGCTGAAAGAGATGGACAAAATCCTTTGGAAGCATTAGAATCCTACAAACTGCAAACTATATCAGAAGAAGAAAAAGAACAAGAAACCGACATTAATGAAATTACTAAGTTATTGGAAGATAATTTGGGATCCTTGGATTTCACACCAACATTCATGGGATAATGTACAAGATAACAAAAAAATACAGTGAAAAGCAAAAGCAACCAATGGTAATGTCAATGAAAATTCACAAGACATCTCACAACCATCCACCTCATCTACTCTAGATGAAGACACGAGCTACACAAAAAAAATTGATGAAATATATTATCAACAACCACCAAACCCGAAGGAAATGGAAAGCCTTTATGGGAGAGGTTATGAGCTCATGAAACAACTTGGGTATAACAGAAAAGGATGTGGGAAGAAAGAGAAAGGCATATGTATGCCTATTGAGCCTAACACACAAGAAACAAAAAGTGATTTGGGATATTTCCCTTCTAAGATAACACAAGCAACAAAGTGACCTTCACTCGACATCAACACTATCATATGTAACTCTAGCAAACCAAAACTCACCTTGAAGCATCCCAAATTGCTTGACATGAATTATGATGTATCTTTGGAATACTTTGAGGATGATGAAGCTTTAAAAGAAATGTTAGGATTCTATGATAAATCATTCACTCCCATTAGGAAATGGGTCACGTGTGTATTGGTTAGTACTCAACAAGTTGATGAAGACAATGGAAACAATGAAAACATCAAAGACAAAGAGGAATATGATCTTGAGAAATCAAAACTAAAAGCACTTCCCTTGGGAGATACAATCAACATACCAATGGATATCAATGATGAAGAGAAAATAATTCAAGTAGGGAAATATCTTGATGAAGATGAACAAGAAGATCATGCAACCTTACTTCATGACTTTCCCAAACTATTTTCTTGGACTTACTCAAACATGCTAGGAATTGATGCTAAGATTGTAACACACAAAATAGTCTTCGTAGAAAATGTTAAACCAATGCGATAGAAAATACAAAAAATGAATCCTAAAATAGCCCTATTAATCAAAGCTGAAATTGAGAAACTTCTTGACATTTGATTCATCCGACCTATTGATTACTCTCCATGGATCTTGAATATTGTCACAATTGTGAAACCTGACAATCGTATTAGGATGTGTACGAATTTTAGAGATTTGAACAAAGCATCCTTAAGGGATTACTTTCCCCTTCCTAATATCGATATGATAGTGGACTTGACTGCAATACACACTTTGTTGTCATTCATGGATGGATTTTCCAGATATGATCAAATCTTTATCAACCCTCGATACCAATACAAGACAACATTCACCATCGTTTGGGGAACTTTTTGTTGGGTAGTCATGCCTTTTGGATTGAAAAACGTAGGTGCAACATATCAATGAGCAATGACATTGATAGTTCATGACTATATACACAAAATTTTGGAAGATTATGTTGATGACATTTTAGTCAAATCCTTAACTCGACAAAACCATATAAATATTCTTCGTAAAATCTTTGAGTGGATACAAAAGTATAACATGAGATTGAACCCGAAGAAGTGTGTCTTTGGTGTAGATAGTGGAAAACTTTTAGGTTTTATCGTATCTCACAGAGGCATTGAGGTGGAAACGAAGAAAATTGTTGTTATATTCAGCATGCAAACTCCTAGAAACATATCTCAATTATGTATGTTACAAGGGAAGATTCAAGCTATATGTTGTTTCGTAGCTTCCTTGGCAAATCGAACATTACCATTTACATAACTCCTTAAGAAAGATGTTTAGTTTGACTGGGATGAGGATTGTAAACAAGCATTTGAGAGTTTGAAAGATTATCTTATTACTCCACCTGTCTTACAACCCGCTATGCAACACAAGCCATTTATCCTTTACACAACAACATCAATCCATGCTCTAGCAGCATTGTTGGCTCAACAAGATGATAATGGTAAGGAACATAATTTTTATTACATTAGCCAAACTTTGGTTGAATATGAAACATGATACACAACCATATAAAAACAATTTTTTTCTCTTATGTTTGCTACTAGTAAACTAAGACATTTATTGAACACTGAAATCCATGTTATAACAAATTTTGATCCTTTAAAACATCTCTTTACCAAAATAGATTTGTTAGGATGCTTAGCTAAGTGGGTTATGCTATTAACTCAGTTTGACCTTAAGTTTGTTTCATAAAAAGCAATTAAAGGACAAGCCTTAACTGACCAATTAGCTGAGTAGGTTATGCTATTAACTTAGTTTGACCTTAAGTTTTTTTCACAAAAAGCAATTAAAGGACAAGCCTTAACTGGCCAATTAGCTAATGCTCCTTCTCCTCTAGTGTTTCCCAATATAGACTCATTCCCAAATGAAAATGTGTTGACTATACAAAAAGAAAAAGAGACATGAGAATTATACTTTGAGGGTTCTACGTGTAGAACAGGCTCAGGGGCAAGAGTTATCTTAATTCCTCCTTCATGCAAGTTTAGTCCCTTATCTTTTCATCTAAACTTCCTATGTACCAATAACACTGTAGAATACGAAGCTCTAATAGCTAGCATATGTGTCATGTTAGCATGAAAAGTCAAACACATTTCTATATTTGGGGATTCACTCTTAATCATTAAACAAATAAATGGTGTGTATCAAGCAAAGCATGATAAACTTGTCCAATATAGAGATCTTAGAATGATATTATTAAACAAGTTTGAATATTACATGATAGACAACATCACATGAAAGGATAATAGGCATGTAGATGCAATGGAAAGTGTAGATTCTCTTGTATCTCTTGACGATACCCTTGTTGACTGCACATTTAAATTCCAAATGATACCAAAATCATCGATAGAGGATGAGAGAAAATAAGTGTTATCCACTAACGCTGAAAATTCTAGGGAATGTTTTACACCTAAATTCAAATACTTGAAAGATGGTACCTTTCCTAAACCTACAACTAAGAACACTCGAGCTCGTATGCGAAAGATTGCATCCAAATATATAATCTTAGTCAATGTTCTCTATCGAAGATCATTTAATGGCCTTTTACTTCGATGCCTTAAGTAATCTAAAATCCCCATAGCACTTGAACAAGGGCATGTAGGTGCTTGTGGGGGTCATTTTGGAGGAAGATCCTTAGTTCAAAAGTTAATTTGCATAGGTTATTATTGGAGACACATAGAACAATATTATTTTGAGTACATGAAGAAGTGTCATAAATTTCAAGAACATAACAATTTGATTCACACCCCTACATTTGAAATTCATGCTCATGTTCTTATTTGGCCATTTTCAGTTTGGGCCTTGAACCTCATTGGGAAAATATCACCGCCTTCTTCTGTCGAACATACCTTTATCATTATTGCAACTGATTACTTCAGGAAGTGGGTAGAAGCTATCCCTCTTTGTTCCACAACTGTTGATGCAATATGTTGTTTCATATTGGAACCCATCATTACTCAATTTGGTCTCCCTTTCACATTGGTCTCAGATAATGGAACTCCATTCAAAAATAATGACATGAATAAATTCATGGAAACATTCAATATTAAACATCATTTTTCAACACCATACTATCCACAATCAAATGGACAAGCAGAAGAAACTAATAAAACTATTGAAAAAATTCTACAAAAGACAGTAAGCAAACACAACAAAGACTAGCATACACAATTAACCTACGCGTTATGGGCTTATCGCACGAGCGTTAGAACATCCATTGGAAATACTCTATATAACTTGGTCTATGGTGTTGAAGCAATAATGCCTTTAGAGGTTGTTGTACCCCAAATTAAAAAAAATTGGTACACTTAGGCATTTTGAAGAAATGAGTCAAAGTCTTGTCAAAATTGTCCAAAAGGTCAAAATTAGGGTTTGCATGTCTTGCATGAGGGTCAAAAACTCAAAATTTTCAAAATCTAATAATCTGGGTCGGCTCAGAGCGACCAAATCAACAAAACCTAGATTTCAATTTTTTGACCCTAAATTTTAGGAAAAATTCTATTTTTAGCAAGTTTATAAAAATAGAAACTTTTTTGGGTTTTTTGTGGGTTTCTTTTGAAACAAATACTGGCAAAATTTTCTAAAAATAGAAAGTTGGCTTCTGGGGTTGAAACTGATTTTGATTTGCTCAAAATACTTCTTCATCAGGCTGGTGCAGTTAGAATCACGAAAAGATCATTTTTTCCCTAGTGGGTCTATTCTTCTTTTTCAGGAGTTCCAAGGTCATCAATGGAGGTCAATAAGCTGCCAAGCGCCAGATTCAAACATTCAAGCACTGAACAGAAGCTGCTAAGGATGAACATGCACGAAGAACGGAGAATAAAGAAAGGGAAGTTGTCAAAGTTGAAAAATGAGAAATTTTGGCTAACACTAGAGGCTCCAGGCGCCCCTACTCAGTTTAGGCGCCCAAACACTCATGCCTTAGAAAAAAAAGATCATCTCCGGTAGTCAAAGCAAAGGCAAGAATGTCAAACGAAGGGAGAAATTGAAAAGTTCAAAAAATATTCTAACTCTGTCAACCATGGGCACCCTTGGAGGAGATAAGCTTCCAACATTTTGAAGGGTCGGATGAAGTTTTAGCCAAAGTTGTCTCCAAACAAACTTCATCACATTCACTCAGTCTCCGCAACAGGATCATTAGGCAACTCGTGGGGCCAATCTGGAAGCCGAAAATCAAGATCAAATAGAGAATGAAAATCAAGCAAAATATTGAAAATGGTGGAAAAATGACTAACTCTAAGGCAAACAGGCACCTCTAGCCAAGAAGGGCACCCAAGCTCTTATGCCTTAGTCAAAATTTTCACTTTCAAATTTTCAAATGAAGAAGAAAATTCTACATTCAATGCACAAGCTTAGGCTAGTATTGGAAGGTTTAAAGCAAAAGAAAGTTGATTTTATCAAGGCTAAACTTATTTAAGGCACCTCTATCTTTCATTTTTCATAATTTTCTTATAGGTGGTGTCCAAGGAGAAGAAGAGAAAATATTAATTTTTCTTCAACACAAGATTCGAGAGCCAAAACTCAGTTCTTTTTCACAGTTTATGACATTTTCCAAATCAGCATTCAGAGAGGCTTCTTTTCTCATGCTTTTTTTCCTTCCAGAACATCAATTTTCTAAGGGAGGAGGTCAAGATTTTTTATTTTCAGCGATCTGGGTCATATTAACTTCTGTTCCTGAATAATTTTGAAGAAATTTTAGATTTCATAAAACTTGCTTTTTCTTTGCATGTCCCAGAGAACATCAAAATTTTCAAATTTCAATCATCTAGGTCCTTCTAAAACATTCTTCTGAACAAAACCTAGGTAGCAGCTTTTTCAAAGAAATTTCAAGCTGTTGCTTTTTCAGTCAGACTTCAAGATTTTCAACATCTAATCAAATGGGTTCATCCAGAATGTGTTTTTGAACAATACCCAAGTGCCAGCTTTTTCATGCTTTTTCTGAGGAAATTAGGGTTTGCTACTTTTTCAATCTACACTCAAAATTTTCAAAAACGGATGATCTATGTTTGCTTGTAATGAAATTTTGAATAAAACCCATATCTTAGAAAATTTTGAAGAAAATCAACAAGCTAAAAATAGAAAGTGTGCAAAACTTGTCTGAATATAGGCAAGATTACAGTCAATCTTCAAGTTTTGCAGTATGGAGTACATTCCCACTGAGTTCAAGACCATATCAGTATTGTATCATGACTTCATTGAAACGGCTAAGATTGACTTGCACCACATCAAGGTGAGAACCTATGAGAGGATTCCTGAGGAGTTTGTTGCATACAAATAAAGGGTTATTGATGTGTTCAAGTTCATAAGAGAGTTTGTTGTAGAGATCCCTTGTTCGTATTGTCTTGATGATGGTTCCTACATTGGGCTTGACTTAGTCCAAGCAGAGTTTCAGATTGTTGTTTATGACAGCGATAGCAGTGTTGGCAAGATGTGTTTGATTTCCATGATGTCAGCAAAGTTTGAGAAAGTAGCCAATGAGAGTAAACATTTCCTCAGATCAATTGTAGATGGCGAGGAAATCTTAGAAAAGAGAAAGTTTTGTATTGATAGTATTGGAACTCCTGACAGAGATGCAGTTCCCCATTTTTTAGCAAATGTGATCGAGTATAAAGAAGTTTTCATCTAGAAGCTTTCTTCCTAGCTTTCTTTCTATTCTCGTCTTCATTCTTATCCACTCTTTGGAGAAGAGAAAGAAAAAAAATGTAATAGTTGGAATTTCCTATTTTTCATGCTTTCTTAGGTGGTTATATGTTTATCTTCTTTTAGTCTTAGAAATAAATCTTGCATGTTGGCAAGTCTTAGTTGTAAAAGCGAGGATATTTTAGGGTTCCCCACTCCTTTGCTTGGTTATAAATAAGGGCAGCCTTTGCCCATTTTTCTTGAACCATGCTAGTGATAACAAGACGTTGTGCCTCTTAGTGCCTTCTCATTGTTATTCAGTGTTGTTCATAACCTAGATTGTGATAGTGAAATTGATGAGCTTATTTTGGCCTTCAAGATTGCTATTCAGTTTTTGTTCGATCTTATGGTAAGTGTTAATCTGGTTTTGATCGCATGTTGCATGCCTATTTTGCTACAACTTTTTGTCCCAGAGGTATAAATCTTGATAATTGAGAAGGAGGATCTTATGCATGTCTTGCTTTGATTTAATGTCTCAATTTTCAATGTTCATTTATGTGTTGAAATCATTCCTCGTTCACTTCTAGGATTTAAACTCTGCATTTATTTAAATCTTTAGAAGCATCTTTAGCTTAAGTTAGTTGTAGTTGATAGTTTTTATAAAAGAGAAAACCTCAGCTGCAACGTTAAGAGTTCTATAACCTTGTGTCCTTGTAGCTAAGACAAAAAACATAGGCAAATTAGTTTTAATTTACTTTCTTTAACATAATTAGCATATGAGGGAGCTTCCCCTCCGAATTTGAAGAGCATTTTACTGCACATAACTGTTCATTTCTAAAGTGCATACCAGAGGTTTGATTTGAAACACCAATAGTTTTTGGCACCCACCATGGGGCATGAGGCATAGAACTTTAAGAAAGCTTATGCTTTATGACACGAGAATGACCACCTGGCACCCTATTGCGCAATCTAGCTAGAAGCAATGGGTGAAAACAACAAAAATGCTGGCAGGAATCTGAGACTTCCACCCCCATTATCTTGGGGTAATATCATTACAACTTTGGCTTTGCGGGAACATCATGAGTTGCCTAAAGGGTCAAGGAAGCACTTTCCATAGTTTCAAGACAATGGAAATTGACATCTTGATGATCATCTTTTCCCCTTCTCAACGGCTTGCAACTTTTTGCACGTGGTACATGAAGACATTATTGTGCACCTCTTTGTGGAGAATTTTGATGGGAATGTTGCTGACTGGTTCAATCACCTAGAGCCAGGCATTATCACAAGCTAGGCAACTATGAGAGAGAAATTCTTGGTGAGATTCAAGCCTGTTGAAGACAGTCATTGGTTGTTTCCTAGCTTTCAAATTCAAAGATGGAGCACAACAAGCACATGAGGGAATTTGTGGCAAGATTTAATCACCTTGTTACACAACTTTCTTCTACACTTAATCCATCACCAGAGATTCTGATGAGTTGCTTCATAAATTCTCTTCCATTAGAGATAGCCTTCTTTCTCAAGACAACAAGACATACAGAATTAACGAATGCGCAAGAACATGCCATTGAGTTGGAGGATAATATGATTACTTCGGGCTTGATGAAAATAGATTCTATCAAATATCTAGCTCAACAACCATACTAGCCAAAGAGAAATAACTTTGAACCACGGTTGCCAAAACCTCCACCAAGACCAATGATTGAAGCTACACAAAATGCGGTATTTTGTTCTTTCCATGACACCGATGCACATACCGGCTCTACATGTCTTGAAAATATAAGAATGAATCAAATCATGGGATATGCTAACATTGCATCTAGTTCCAGTTTTGTCCCTACATCAAGTTTGAAAGTTGCCTTACCATAGATGGACGACTTTGATGGCGACTCTGTAGTGGGACATTTTGAACCCATTATTGAAGAAAAAGAAGACCTTTGCCACTACTCTCTTGAAGTAAATCATAAAAGACCTTCAATGCCTGTGTTTACAAGTGCTCTACACTTGAAGGTGTAGAAGGAAGAAGAAGAAAGGCCAAGAGTTGAAGAAAAAGCTAAGGAATAAGTTGCTCAGGACCCATCATTAGAAAATTTTGACATTGTAAATGCCATGATGAAGACTAAGGTGAAAATTTCTCAACTAGAATATCGTCGTGATCATCCTGAGTAGCTAGATAGAATAATACAACATGTAAAGAAATAAGCTTCAATTCAGCCTACATTGCTCGAGTTATCTGTTCCAATGAAAGAAAAGACTAAACCCTTCTATATATCTTTGTATATAGGAGGATACAAACTGAGCAATTGTATTATTGATTCAGGGGCCCCAGACAACATCATGCCTTTACCAATAATGAATTGGGACTCTCATGTACAGAAACTCAAAATGAGTGTTATTCACTTGAGTCTAAGTCGGTGTCATTGGTTAGGAAATTGGAGGATGCTCAAGTAAGGTTGGTAGCCTACCCAGAGAAAAAGATAAAGATGAATATCTTAGTGGCTAATGTCCTAGCAAGCTATGGGATGTTGTTGAGTCGAAGCTTCTACAGAGATCTTGGTGGTGCAATGTAGTTAGATTGGTCATCTGTAACCATTCCTATGAAGGAAGGTAGAATCAAGATAGAACCTGAGCCCAAATCCCAACTCATGGTGGTGAAAATCCCAAACCCCGCACCCCAAATTCTATATCAAGAAATGGGTCTTGGTAATTGTGTGATGCTATCAGAAATAGGAATTGAAGACCAGAACATTGGTTGTTCTGAAAGGAGACTGACAAAGGATACAAAGTCATGGAAAATGCATTTAGATGGGGGTTATTCAGCTATACGTTCAGAAGAAGGGAAAATGATCATCTCCCCTAAAGGATTGTTGCAATTAGAATTCACTGAAGTTGAAAAAGAGGCACTTTTGTTAGGCCTCAAAAATGTCGAAGATATGGGAATTGAACTCCTATGTGTTAAAGGGGATGTGGAATTAATCGATGAGCTAATCAAAGGATATTTCCAGGTCAGAAAGGATCATCTACGACATTATAGAAATCAGGTTTGGAACACGATTGATTGGTTTGAGGAGTTCGACAATAAAGACATCCCGGAGTTTGACATCAGAGACATCCCGAAGTTCGACAACAACAAATTTGGTGACACAGTGGTACTTGCTTCCTTCCTTGTGCCATATTCTAACTTATGTCAAGGTTCCTCTACCTAGATATATGAAGATATGAGAATCTTCATCCCAGAAGATTTGCCTCATTCGATACCCATGAGAAGAGAAGTAAAGCCTTTTAGGCAGAAATGATAATTTTCTGTGAATAATTTCCTTTTGTTTTTGTGATGTGTTTTCCCTTTCCGTGATGCATTATTTATGTTGTGTTTCCCCTTTCTGTAATAGTTTCATCATGTTTTAGGTGATTTCTAGGAATTTCCAACTATTAGGTGATTCTAGGAAGTCTTGTCATAGGTGACTTAGGGAAAGTCTTGGAATAGGTGATTAGGAAATGTTGTTGATTCCGATACCCAATGGAAAAGGCACTGGTCTAAGCTCAAAAACCTAAAGATTCTATGGTTCTCCTATGTCAAAAGTATCTGACATGGTCCCCAGACGAAGCCAAATGTTGTACCCCAAATTAAAAACTTTGCTACACTTAGGCATTTTGAAGAAATGAGTCAAAGTCTTGTCAAAAATGTCAAAAAGGTCAAATTGGGGTTTGCATGTCTTGCATGAGGGTCAAAAACTCAAAATTTTCAAAATCTGACAATCTAGGTTAGCTCAGAGCAACCAAATCAACAAAACCCATATTTTAGTTTTTCGACCCTAAATTTTAGGAATTTTTTTGTTTTTAGCAGGTTTTTAAAAATAGAAAACTTTTTTGGGTTTCTTTTGAAATGGATATTGGGAAAGTTTTCTAAAAATAGAAAGTTTGGCTTATGGGGTTGAAACTAATTTTGATTGGCTCAAAATACTTCTTCATCAGGCTAGTGCAATCAGAATCACGAAAAGATCAATTTTGCCCTAGTGGGTCTATTCTACTTTTTTATAAGCTTTTTCAGGAGTTCCAAGGTCATCAATGGAGGTCAGTCAGTTGCCAGGCACCAGAGTCAAACATTCAAGTACTGAACAAAAGCTGCTAAGGATGAACATGCACGAAGAACAAAGAACGGAGAAAGGGAAGTTGTCAAATTTGAAAAATGAGAAATTTTGGCTAACATTGGAGACTCTAGGCGCCCCTAAGAGATTTAGGCGCCCAAACACTCATGCCTTAGAAAAAAAAAATCATCTCCGACAGTCAAGGCAAAGGCAAGAACATCAAATGAAGGGAGAAATTGAAAAGTTCATAAAATATTCTAACTCTGCCAGCCATGGGTGCCCCTAGAGGAGATAGGCGCCCAACATTTTGAAGGGTTAGATGAAGTTTTAGCCAAATTTGTCTCCAAACAAACTTCATCACATTCACTCAAGCTCCACAATGGGACCATCGGCCAGCTCATGGGACCAATCTGGAAGCCGGAAATCAAGATCAAATAGAGGATGAA
Organism: Sequoiadendron giganteum; assembly: GCA_007115665.2. NCBI lineage: Eukaryota > Viridiplantae > Streptophyta > Pinopsida > Cupressales > Cupressaceae > Sequoiadendron > Sequoiadendron giganteum. The sequence continues at coordinate 158,771,825 of CM021102.1, forward strand.
AATCAAGAAAAATCTTGAAAATGGTGGAAAAATGACTAACTTTGAGGTAGATAGGCGCCTCTAACCAAGAAGGGCGCCGAAGCTCTCATGCCTTAGTCAAAATTTTCAAACTTTCAAAATTTCAAATGAAGAAGAAACATCTACATTCAATGCACAAGCTCATGCTAGGGTTTGAAGGTTTAAAGGAAAATAAAGCTTATTTTCTTAAGGTTAAACTTATTTAAGGCACCTTTGTCTTTCATTTTTCATAATTTTCTTGCAAGTGGCATCCAAGGAGAAGAAGAGCAAACATTAATTTTTCTTCAACACAGGATTCGAGAGCCAAAACTCAATGTTTTTTCATAGTTTATGACATTTCCAGATCAACATTCAAAGAGGCTTCTTTTCTCATGCTTTTTTTTCTTCCAAAACATCAATTTTCTGAGGGAGGAGGTCAAGATTTTTCATTTTCAGCAATCTGGGTCATATAAGCTTTTGTTCCTAAATAATTTTGAAGAAATTTTAGATTTCTTAAAACTTGCTTTTTCTTTGCATGTCCTAGAGAACATCAAATTTTTCAAATTTCAATCATCTGGGTCCTTCTAAAACATTTTTCTAAACAAAACCCAGGTAGCAACTTTTTCAAAGAAATTTCAAGTTGTTGCTTTTTTAGTCAAACTTCAAGATATTCAACATCTGATCAAATGGGTTCATCTAGAATGTGTTTCTGAACAATACCCAGGTGGCAGCGTTTTCATGCTTTTTATGAGGAAATTAAGATTTGTTGCTTTTTCAATCTACACTCAAAATTTTCAAAAACAGATGATCTCGGTTTGCTTGTAATGAAATTCTAAATAAAACCCATATCTTAGAAAATTTTGAAAAAAATCATCTATTTGAAGAAGAAAATCAACAAGCTAAAACTAGAAAGTGTGCAAAACTTGTTTGAATATAGGCAAGATTACAGTCAATCTTCAAGTTTTGCAGTATGGAGTGCATTCCCACTAAGTTCAAGACCATATCAATACTATATCATGAATTCATGGGAACGGTTGAGACTGACTTGCACCACATCAAGGTGAGAACCTATGAGAGGATTCTTGAGGATTTTGTTGCATACAAATAAAGGGTTATTGATGTGTTCGAGTTCATAAGAGAGTTTGTTGCAGAGATCCCTTGTTGATATTTTCTTGATGATGGTTCCTACATTGGGCTTGACTTAGTCCAAGTAGAGTTTCAAAGTGTTGTTCATGACAATGATGGCAATGTTGGCAGGATGAGTTAGATTTCCATGATGTTAGAAAAGTTTGAGAAAGCAGCCAATGAGAGCAAAGATTTCCTGAGATCAATTGCAGATGGTGAGGAAATCTTAGAAAAGTGAAACTTTGCTATTGATAGTATTGACACTCCTGACAGAGATACAATTTCCCATTTTTTAGCAGATGTCATCGAGCTATAAAGCAATTTTCATCTAGAAGCTTTCTTCCTAGCTTTCTTTCTATTCTCATCTTCATTCTTATCCACTCTTTGGAGAGGAGAAAGAAAACAAATGTAATAGTTGGCATTTCCTATTTTTCATGCTTTCTTAGGTGGTTAGATGTTTATCTTCTTTTAGTTTTAGAAATAAAGCTTGCATGTTGGCAAGTCTTAGTTGTAAAAGTGAGGAGATTTTAGGGTTCCCTACTCCTCTGCTTAGTTATAAATAAGGGCAACCTTTGCCCATTTTTCTTGAGCCATGCTAGTGATAACAAGACGTTGTGCCTCTTAGTGCCTTCTCATTGTTATTCAGTGTTGTTCATAACTTGGATTGTGATAGTGAAATTGATGAGCTTATTTTGGCCTTCAAGATTACTATTCAATTTTTGTTTGATCTTGTGCTAAGTGTTAATCTAGTTTTGATCGCATGTTGCATGCCTGTTTTGCTACAACTTGTTATCCCAGAGGTGTAAATGTTGATAATTAAGAAGGAGGATCTTATGCTTGTCTTGCTTTGATTTAATGTCTCAATTTTCAATGTTCATTTATGTGTTGAAATCATTCCTCGTTCACTTCTAGGATTTAAACTCTGCGTTTATTTAAATCTTTAGAAGCGTCTTTAACTTAAGTTAGTTATAGTTGATAGTTTTTATAAAAGAGAAAACCTCAGTTGCAACGTCAAGAGTTCTATAACCTTGTGTTCTTGTAGCTGAGACAAAAAAGATAGGAAAATTAGTTTTAATTTACTTTCTTTAGCATAATCAACATATAAGGGAGCTTCCCCTCCAAATTTGAAGAGCAGTTTACTGCACATAGCTGTTTGTTTCTAAACCACATACTAGAGGTGCGATTTGAAATACCAATAGAGTTAGAAATTCCTTCCTTAAGAATTTGTCTTAAAGGGGTCATTGATGACAATACCTACAAAGAACAATGTTTACATCAGCTTGAAATGCTCGCTGAATATCGTATTAATGCTCTTGAACACTTACAAGCTTACTCTGAAAGAATGCAACATGGTTACAATGATAATTTCATTCCCCATGAATTTAATCAAGGCGATCTAGTGTTATATGAAAACTAGCGAAATGTCAATGCTATCCCAAATGAAAAGGAAAATTTAGCCCTAACTGGTTAGGCCCTTACATTATTAAAGAAAAGTATGGATCTGGAGCTTACACATTAACTGAAATGGATGGTACATCTCTAAAAGACCTTATAAATGTCATGCATCTTTGTCGGTATTACATCTAGCAATTCTTATTTTGAATGGTATATTAGAGTAATGTTGTTAGGTGAAGTAGATAGCTTCTATTTTATCTCACATTACTTTCTTCTTTGATACATAATAACATGCATGTATCTTAGATTCTAGGGTAATTAATCAAATACTTTGTTTAATTAATTTAGTCACCATACTATTCAAAACTTAGCGTGTTATGTTAATTTAAATCCTTACATGAATTTAATACCATTAAATCATAAGTGTATTTAGGTTAACATAGCATATCTTAATCAAAATATAGTACCTAACATAAACTATGAATGGTTTAATTAGATCACATAAAACATTGAATCATGGAGACATTTATTAAATATTCTTGTAAAAGATATTTGATAAATTACATTGACATTTAATTCAATACAACATCATAAACCAAAATGTTCATATATATATATAGATAGATAGTCATCAAAAGTTTTGGGTACATATGCATCAATGAGAACAATGCTAGTAAGGTCTATGACTACTTGACCCCTCTGAGGACGATGACCTTCGCGACCATCATGAGACAATAGTGTGAGATCATGATTTGATCGAATCTCTCTATAGAATATCTAGCATCCCTTATGCCCTAGCCTCCCACACGAGAGCCTCAACATGCTCTCGACCTATCTGGTCCTTGTTTTCCTGTATCCTCGCAACCTCCTCCCGTAGCCTTAAGATCTCTGCTCGTAGATCAATCTCCACCTTGTTGTCGATAGTACCTAGAGAAGCGAAAACCACTATAAGCTATGAATGGAGCTCATTGAAATGATTAGTGGACCTCTTATAAGCTATACCCAATCTCGCCATAGACTTAAAAATATCTACAAGTCAATCCACAGAGGGTGGGGGCATATACTCCTCAAGGACATCATCCTTAGGATGTAGCAAAGGCACTAATGTTGTGGTCGCTCGTTGATAGAGATCACGCCACTCTCATGTAGATATTGCAAAATAGAAATCATAAATAACATTAGTAACCATCACAATCATATATAAAGCAAGTGCATAAAAGACATATGCATAAATCATCCAAATATCACTTGGATCATCAGTCTTCCAATTGAGGTATGCCCATACGACAATGGTCCCTCCTTGTGTTGATGATGTGGGTGGTTTGCTACCACTAGCCTCCCTATGCTCATGTGTATGGAACTCTGACCTGGCCAATCTAATAAGAGGTATCTCTGCATTATGTCAAAAGTCACTGGATCCTCCTGTCTCAGTAATGTCCTCGCTCATGGGTTGGGTACCATCATCACCCTCATTAGCCTCATCCTCCTCATCTGCATCTGCAAAGATATCAAGTGTGTTTACATCATCATCTATAGCTACATATATTTGATCATCATCTATGTCCCCTTCGTGACCTAGAATAGGTTTGGCAAAGCCCATAGGGTGATGTAAAGGGAACACAAGTGTTGGCCTAGCTGTAGTCCACCACTCCTCATAAGCTTGAGAGGTACCTATGTCATCAGCCTCAGAGTTTGGGGGTAGATCAAGGTCCTCATCATCATAATCACTAAAGTATAAATCATCCCTTATGAGACAACGCTCATCCCTAGGACCGACGACACTATGTGCTAATCGTTGGAATGATGATCTAGAATGTGGAGCCACCTGGGTATGCTCGAACTGTCTCATCACATGATCATAATAAAATGGTTTGACCACATAATTAGTCGGCCTAGTAGAAATCGATCCATCTGTAGTCTGTGCATCTTGTGTTGGTGATCCGCCCACTGCATTATCCACTGATAGGGGGGTGATCCCACAATAGTGGTTTACAATTTTTGGCCAAACTGGACACTGCAATTATTATTTTTAACTAAATCTTCATATTCGGGAACCTATAGCGGCTAAACCATGAGGAATTTGAAGATGATGCAAACTAGAGTCTCATTAAATTTTGTCTATAGATTCTAAAAATATTTTTTTCAAAATTTTTGGAATCAGATTGCACTTTTTTTTCCATCTCCCACGAAAACTGGTTTTTTTCAGAAAACAACATTTTTAAAAAGTGACGCTCACCGTATACAACATAACTTTTTTTGTATGAAGGATACAATTCTAATTTTTTTGAATTTAGATTTGTAACTACGATATCTAGCACTTTCATTTGGTCTCATAGTTTTTTATTGAATATTTTTTCCTTAATCAAGTTTCAAAGTCAAACCAATTGCAATTCAGACATAGGCGGACTGTATACAACATAACTTTTTTTGTATGAATCGAAATTCAATTTTATTTTATTTTAATGGATCAAGGACATCAATACCCAGCTTCAACGTATTTTTAAAATTTTTATTTGGATAATCTGCTATTTTTCCACATGTACAAAACAAAGAGCTTGATTTTCAGTGAAAAACCTATGTTTAATAAAACTAAAAAAACACATACATAATAAAACCAAAACATATTAAAATTTAATTCGTTAGATAGCTCGTTCTGAGGACTACCATATTCCAGTTGGGTTTGTGAAGTCTCCTCCATTTTCATCCTCAACCCGAGCTTCTAAGGGCATAAATCTACTAAAATTTGGTGGAAGAGGGGGAGAATGGCAAAAAAGGGGGGTTCAAGTGAAACCCCCTTCGAACGAACCCCCCTTCGCTCGAAAGGGTGAAGGGGGGTTCGTTTGCGAACCCCCCTTTTTTTTGAATTTTTCATAAGGGAACGTGGCATCATAGGGTTCAAGCGAACCCACCATACAAAAGGGGGTTCGCTCGAACTAGGGGTTCGACCGAACCCATATTTTTGGTTCGTACGAAGCCCCTAGTTCGAATAAACCCTTAAAAACATGAAATTTTGAATGTGTGAGAATTTTTACAAATTTCCTTCCTCATCAAAATTGTACACCACTATTATGGGTTTACCCAGGGTCTCCAACAAATATCATCCTCACATAACCGATCAAAGGTAATCCTCCAGTATAATGAATCTCCCTCCTACCACAGGCATCTAAGTGCATAGCTGAAAACCCTCGGCTCACCTATGGTCGTTGTAAGAGGAAATGCAGTGGGCCTAGTACATGTAATGTGTTCAAAGCACCATATCTACAGTAGAGTACAATGTACGATGCTTTGAATCTCTCAAAAGGAAAAGCAATTGAGATCATAATATAAATGTGCGAGCATGCTACGGCCCCACGCATAAACATTATGTTGGTCCTTCATCCCTCTAACAATGTGCACTAAGCCACTATCTAAGTGTGCCCCTCAATTATCTGGAACCAATGTAAGTGCTACAATAATGATCATAATCCGTCGCAAGAGTGGTGACCACACGTTTAGAAACCATTTAAGCTCCACACATGGTCTGATGCTCAAGTGTCACATAGGCCACTCTACACAATAACATATATCATCTCATATGTGTGAATGATCTATCAGTATCCAATTGCACATTCTCACCATGAATGGGGATGTGTAAGATGCAGTGAACATCCTCTAGTGTGATGGTCATCTCCCTTGTGGGATGATGAAAGGTACAAGTACTTGCATCCCATCTCTTTGCTAAGGCTAGTAGCATACCATCATGGTACCTCATAGGTGGCATGAGGTACACCCAAAATAGACCAACCTTCTATAATAACTAAATGTCCTCCTTTGAAAGCCGAGTCACTGACTCTCGAAGGAAGCAAAATTGCTTCCCATCGAGATGTTGTCTAGCTCGAGGGGGCACCTAAGAGACAAAAAATACATAAAATAAGTCCTAAAACAATCAATCAACATCACTAGGGTTGTTCTAAGACACTTTTCAAACAAAATGGACACCTAGACCATTTTTGGATGAAGGCCTAGGACACTATGGCTATTTTGGGACACTTTGCGCCAAAGTGGGACACTTTGTGCCAAAGTGGGATGCTTTGCACCAATCTATTCTAAGGTCATAAAATTTCTTAAATTAAATGAAAAAGTACGGTAAAAGTATGAAAACAAAGGAAACATAAAGTAGAATTCACTCACCGTATGTTGAGGATGCCTTGTGTTGCATCACCATGAAGTAGATCCAACCTCAGAGGCTTGTAATCCCTGCGAGTTGGCATCTCCACTCACTTTACACTAAGGTAAATTTGCAACAAGGTAAAAGTTAAATGAATAGTGAAAAGAGTCATTTTCAAAAGTATATAGTAAAATCCTAGTAAATAAAGCTTATTCATTTAAAAGGGAATGTTCATTAAAATCAACATATTGGGGGCTAGAGGACTCTGTTTTCAACCCTATTTGTTGCATTGGATTCGTAATTCCACTCTTGTTTTCATCATCAATCTATTATTATGTGGTATGGTATGTGGAAATACCCTATGATACGACTTACATAATTCAATGTGGTTTCATGCTCACCCTGATTTCACCTCCATAAAGCAAATGAAATCAGGGGGGCATACATCTACCCTTGAATTCAATTCTCTATAGAATTTTGATAAGAGGATTTTTGAACGACTAACAAATATGTGTTGCAGGATGCGGTTCCTAACATTATGGTTTTGTGAGTAGCTATAGTGGGGGATTCATTCTCCCTAATGAATCCATATGAGTATCCTTTTTCTTAGAAGTTATTTCCTTTAGCTTGCGTATTCATGTAGTATCATATGGCAGCTAAAGTGGGGGCTAAATGTAGTGTCCAAAAAAGTAATCCTTTTTCACACTTTATTTGAAATAATTCACACATAATTAACTTAATTATGGTTTGGAGTGGTGTTGTAAGGTGTTGCACATATTCACACCTCTCTAGTGCCCTTATTTAATTAAAATATATCTAAATTTTACCTTTTACAAAAATGTTGTAAGGTGTTGTAAGACATTTTCACACTTTTCTAAGGTCTATTCATCTAGTTAAGCCTAATGGACCCCTCTTGCACTTAAATAAGGCCTTATTTATGGTGTTGTAAAGTGTTTAAACACATTTTCACATCTATCTAGGGTGGTATTAATTAATGGTGATTAATTAGACTTAATTTCCCCTTTAATTCAAATTCAATTACACCTCCTGAACATCTATCCCGACACCCAACTATTAAATGATGTAACCTTGAATGTGGCAAGTTTTAAGTCTTGGAAAGTGTGCCAAGACCCATTCGCCACTAAGGACGAATGGATCCTCCCTTAACATGACCCCACTTTCTTTGCATATTTCAATTGGGTTTTTTATCCTCTTTTCACTCCCCGGAGCTTGGTCTTGGAAAGTGTGCAGGGACCCATTCGCCCAAGGTGGTGAATGGGTCCTCTCTTAACAAGGGCCCTCTTTTTTAATTTCATTCTGGCAGGATTTTAATTAATTTTATTTCTAGATCTGAGGTCAACCCGAGTTATTTGAATTTTAGGGTTAAATCTTTAATTTAGTATAAATACAAGGTTATTTTACATAATTTCACCTAAGAGAGAAAACTAAAGAAATATTACAAGAAATCAAGAGACAAATAACTTTCATGAAACAAAGCATTCAAGAAAAAGTGAAGTTTGGAGCAGCCTTTCACGACCTTCAAGCTCATTTTGTGTTCAAGAGCAAGCATTAGTGAAGGTTGATAATAGATTCCTATGGAGAATCATGAAGGATTCTAGGTGTTGGGAGATGCACAAGTCATACAACCAAGCCTAAGGACTTGTTTCCTAAGCAATTTCATCTTCTATAATCATCCTATTTGCATCCTACAAGAGGTATTTTCAGATTTTTGGTTTATTAGAGGGATTAGACATCTTCTTTAGTGGGTCATTTATATTGTTCATATTGCATTCAATGGTTTTATCTTAGCACAATTGGGTAAAATTGCCTTTACATTCTCTTGGATCTTAGTCTTAGACACACTTAAGATTGAGATTGCACACACAATTACATGTTTCAGATTTCTACTCATCATTCAATGTTTAATTACCAACAAGAGGTTTGAATAAGGAAAACCCCTATCCACCAACAAGATACCAAATTTGTTTTGCAGGTTTTAGGCAAATCTAAATTTGGAAACAAGAATTTCAAGGTGCAAGGGAGAAGAGCAAACCTGGAAGCTGTAACCCAGATTCAGAGATTTTCATAAAACCCTAGTAGGACCTATTCACCTTTAAGGGTGAACGAGTCCCTGTTAAGGGCTGACAGACATTATATTCCAAATATTGCAACCTTTTTTTTTAGTTTAGAGTTCCCTGAAAAGGCCTACCAGGACCCATTCACCTTTGGTGGTGAATGAGTCTTTGTTAGCTTTATATAAAAATCTGATTTCACCAAGTGCACAGAATCCTTGCCTTCTTGTTCCTCTAGAAAGGTTACTAGTTCTCTTTGTTTTGTGTTTAATTTATGCATTTCATGTCTTAGATTTAGGATTAGGGTTTTTTCATTAGCCTAAATCTTTCTCCCCAAATTGAGATTTAGCTCACCATATTGTCCTTGCATTAAGGAAAGAGTGCAAGATCCCTCAATCTTGATTCAATTCACCTCTTGGGTTTATAATTGTTTCAAGATTATTGGATCTCATCTTTTGAATGAAACACCCCACATAGAAAAAGGTGGATTGGGAACATTCTTCTCTCTCCATTTTTCTATGTTTCAAGTTTCAGTTAAGATTGTACCACCATGAATGGAAATGAGAAAAACTCATAAATATACCAATGCCACATAGTGACAAGCAACATGATAGGATGAAAATAATTATTGATAAGAGGTATTAGGTGTATCAATACAAAGAAGAGAACCACATCCCTTAATATGTTGAATTCTATTACTCAAGGCCTTACATTCATTGGTAGAATGACCATGCACTCGAAGATATTCATAAAATGAACTCTTGTTATAAAAGTTATTTCATGTTCTTGGAGGGAGAGATATCAAGTAGGCTTGGAGAAGCCTCGACAAGGTACTCTCTTCATAAATAGTAGAAGATATTCCTTTCTTTTGTGAAAGAGATCTTTCTTTATTACTACAAGGTGTCATACATACACAAGACTTTCTAGGTTTAGATTATGAGATTTTGTACTCTCCTAAAAAGGAGGGTGTAAAATCTAATGAACACCGATCATCACTAAGACATGCATTTGAAAATTAAGCAATATCATGACCATGATGCATATTTTTCCTAGGAGTGTTTTGTATGATGACATTGATATTAAGCAAAGGTTTCTTTGATTCTTTCATTTCTTTCAAAGAACAATAACCAAGACCTCTTATTTGTTCTTGCAGGGTAGGCTCTACAGGGACACAAATACCTTGTTCTTTAACACCACATCCTTTTCCATTATAGCCAAGATGTTTCAAAATCTCATAACCTCTTCCATAAAGTTTTTCCATTTCTTTTGGAGAAGGTGGTTTCTCATGATCACACTCATCATATATGGATGTATAATTCTTGTTTTCCCCATCTTTGCTAAAAGTTATGGATTCACATGCTTTTGATGACTTAGATTGCGTTGATATTATGGTAGCTTCTTTCTCTTTCCCTGATTTATGTGTAATCTTGTATTCTCCCATGAATGTAGGCATAAAATCCAATGAAGCCCAATCATTATCCAATAGTTTCGTGATTGATGACAAACACTTTTATTGTTCTTCTTTTATTGGTTCTATTTTTTTAGTTGGTTTCAATGTTGTAAGAGGAATTTCCATTCGTGGTTCAATTTGCAATCAAATCTTTGGTTTAGGATCAGATTTCACCATGTAGACCTTGTTATTGTAAGTGTATTTCAGTAAACAATGTAACATTAAAGGCATTGCATTCATTGCGTGAATCCATGGTCTACCCAAGAGAAGATTATATGAAAGATCATTAGGCATAACATGGTTAGGATTTTGTAAAGTAACCCTACCAAATTTAATAGGTAATGTTATCACACCAGGCGGTTACTTTCCCACATTATCAAAACCATGAATAGACAACTCAACTGGTTGAATTTTATTTTTTTCGGCTCCTATTTTATCCAAGAGATTTACACTATAAACATTGAGTGTCAATCCATTGTCAACAAGGGTATGTTTAATTCCCAACTTCTTAGTACCATTGTTGATACTAGCCACTATCATCAAAGCATCGTTTTGTTTTTTTATTTCCAAATGGGTTAATTCACTTAGATGAAAGACAATGTCCAAATTAGGTGAATTCATATTCACAATCATGGTTGCCACATCACTTGGTTGTGCAGTAGGAGGGATGATAACTTGTTGAAAATTATTTTGAATCATTCTATGGTAAAGGGGTGATGCTTGAATCATATCCCAAAGGGAGACCTTAGCAAGAATGTTACAAATTTGTTCCACAAGATCATATTCTTTACCACTACATTGTTGGATATTAGGTGTGGGTGGGAGGTATGGTTGAGGCAATGGGAGGGATGTTTGAGTTTTTCTTGGTTTCTAATTGTTTCTAGGGTTAAATTTGTGAGCTACGGTATGATAACTTGGTTCATGTGAAACATTGGTACTAGTGAGTTGTCTTGCAAAATAGATATGGCCAGGATGTTTTGGTTGGTGTTGTGGTGATTCTATGATAAGAAGTGGCTTAGGAGATGATTTGGGAGGTCCAATAATTAGAGGAATCTTAGGAGGTACAACAATTAGAGAAGGCTTAGGAGGTCCAATAATCAAGGGAGATCTAATGTTCAATTGTGCATTCATAACCTTAGCGGATTGGAATTCATGTTGATGTTCTTCTAACGATGGGGGATCTAATGTCACCTTATCATCTTCATCTAAGGAAGCAACATTACCATTGTTTGAAAGACATTTATTAATGATATCATCCTCTTGCACCATAATATCTTCCTTAGTAGGAGAGGTATCATGAGAAGAACTAGGATTGTCATGATTATCCAAGATTGAATTCTCTTTTACTAAGATAACCTCACTCATAGGAGGGGTAATGGGAGAGGGATCAATGAAAAACAAGAAAAAAGGGGAAATGACTTCATATTCGTATGCTTGTAACAAAAATTTCTTAGAGTACTCAACAAGATCTAAAAATTAAACATGAAGTATGATAACAAGAGATTTTTTTAATAAGAAAATGATGTAAAAATTGTCCTATAGATTTGAAATGCAACAATGTTTCCCAAATTTACAACAAATCAAGCGAAATGACACTTTTTTTGTACATATAATAACTATTTTTCAAAATTTCAAAGTACAGATTTACCAACAAAAACAAAAGGCAAACATAGAGATGAAAATGCATGCAAAAGTTTGTTAGGACACCTTTGGTCTAGGGGATTAGACCACCTTTGGTCTAGGGGATTATGGTCTACCTTGAGTGAGGTTCGCCCAAGGGTGAATGGGACCTTGCTCAAGGTTTTGGAAAATGAAAAATGCAATGTCTAAGCTACTATTTATGTTCACTATTTCAGGTTGTAGACTGTTTCCACTGTGACAAGTTTTCCAATTTTTATTTGTTAATGTGAATGCAAACTTATGATAAAAAGTGAACAAAATGATACTTTTTGAACGCAATTTTTATTGAATTTTCTAATGTAAATGATTGAAAGACACTTTTTTAATGTAACTAATATGAAAGATGCATGCAAGATGTATGTAACATTTTTCAAATGTAAATGACTGAAAGAGACTACTTTGGTCCAGGGGATTATGGTCTACCTTGAGTGAGGAACAACCTGATTTCCGTAGGGAATATGAGAGATTTTCACATCAAAACAAATGTGATGAGGTGATGGGCTTGATTACACTATGTTTCTGATTCCTTATGTTTTTGATTCTTTGGTTTTGTTAGTGATGTAAGAGCTTCACAACTAGAAGCATAATTAGCGTATCTTTCTATTGATTCATTTCCTACTATCGAGGATTATTTGGTGAAGTTCAAGTCTTTACAATCTCAATTAGTGGATTGTGGGAAAGAGAAAACTGATAAGGAATTTATATTTTTTATTTTGTCTAAATTGAAAGGTGAATTTGCATATTTTTCCACTTCCTTTTATTCCACTATGGATTGGTTATGTGATAGAATTTTCATGCCTTCATTTGAGACCTTTTCTGAGAGGTTAACTAGGGAACAATCAAAACTTAGCGAACATGATGTCACTTCTAAGTCTCATGCATTGATAGCCACACCACCTAAGGGGAAAGGGAATAAAAAGAACAATCCTAAGAAAAAATCTAGTGAGACATCCACCACCTCTTCTAAAGAGGATAAATCCAAGAAGGAGAAACCCACATGTACCTTTTGTAAAGGGATTAGGCATAGTGAATAAGTTTTCTATAAGAAGGAAAACCATGATTTGAAACAACTTCTTAAGGATTGCAATATTTGTGTTCCTTTGTCATCTTCTAGTTCACCTTCGTCTTCTTCCACACATGAGGATACTTCACACAAAGGGGACACAAGAACTACTTCTAGAGATTCCAGAGATAAGGGTCGCACATTGATTACCACTTATGTTGATGGGCCTAATGGATGGATTATCGATTTCGATACTTTAGAACATATTTCTTGCTCTTTTGATCACATTATTCTAGGGTCACTTAGAGCATCATATTTTGATAGGATCTTGATCACAAACAATGAATTTGTTCATGTTGTTAATATGGATGATGTTGACTTGGGTACAAGGTCAATGTATAATGTTCTTAATATTCCTAAGATGACCCATAATCTTCTTTTAGTTTATCAAATTACACAAACAAGCAACACAGTTGAGTTCACATCCGATTTAGTTTTCATTCATAAGGAGATAGGAGAGATCATTTCTATGGGTTGGGCTGATCATTAGTCTAAGGTGCATACCTTCTTCCACTTCTGTCATGATGATGATCTTGATGTTCCTCAATCTCCTTCTTCTAGTGTGGGTAGTAATTCAGTTGATGGCTATGGTAGCTGGTTGAATCTAGCGAATCTGGCTCTTCTTCCTTAGCCATGTGATGTGATTCCATCATCTCATGCTTCATCAAAGTTGACAGTTGATTCTAGGATTTCAGTACAATAGGATATATTCATTTTTTTAGATTTGTAGTTGTAGGATGGCTTTATTACTAGTATTTCAAATTTGGTTTTTCATTCTCCTTCTACATGTTTGGAGGAAATGCTTGAAGGGGTAACTCTCCTCTTTACAAATTCTTCTTTGGAGGACATTCTTGAGTCTCCTCATTCCATTATTTTCACCTTGATTGGGGATCCTAATTTTGGTGAGACATCTTCGGAGGAACTTGATTCTTCTTTAGAGATTTCATTGGTGAGAATTCTTCCTTCTCATTTCATCATGGATTTGTAATATCTTCTGCATGTATCAATCTCTTTCTTCTTAAGGGAAGACATGTGGATTATCATTATTGGGTTCTCTTTTGGCTTCAGCCTATCTTCAATGGTTTTGATGATTCTTAATTATGGGGGGAAATCTACTCTCCATATTTACCTTCTGATGTAGAGCAGGGTGGATTGCTTCAACACAACCTCAACTTAACAATCTTTGGAATTCTAGAACATTACTTGGTGGGTTTTTGCTCACAAGCCCTCAATCTCCTAGTAGTCCTTCCTAACTAGTTTTTCAATCACAACTTCCTGTAAAGTGTGAAACTCGTAATTCCAAACAATCTACAATTCCTTAAATAAATTCATTTATATTCCATAAAATATCATAACTCCATTCATTTAAATTTGTTTAATCCAAAGGATTCTAAAATATCGACTTAAAGTCTACAATAAGATTCATAATACTTCCAATTGATTTTAGAAACATGTCATATTACATGACATTTATAATACAAAAACATTGTAAAAGAAATTTACAATTCAAGACTTAGGCATTATGTCACCTTAAGTTCTACAATGATCATACAAGAATGAAATATAATAGATATATAAAGAAGTATTCATTTGATCTTCAATCCAATTGCTTATCTTCAAACATGAAGATGAGAACAAGGTTTAGACGCTTTTTCCGCCCAACCTTGAAGCTTACGCTTCCCCGAAATTCCTTAATCATTCAAAGAATACCCGACCCTGCACGAATCACTTAGCAAAAATAATTCGACAAGCAAGATGGAATCTAATGCGTGCCTAGTATAACTAGTAAATCCACAAGCATTTTCATTTTTATAATTAATTTAAGAAACAAACAGGTTTGATACTAGGATATGGTAGAGAGTTATTTATATTCCATCTATTTCAATGGTCCTTAAGTTACTTGGCCAAGTAAAATGTCATACACAACAAATAATAGTAGTTTTGGAAAAGCAAAACTATGCTCCCTAAAAATCCATATTCGGCACCCATCCCAGAAGGTAACTTTCCTAACACATGTCATGCACATTGAATTACCAAGCATGTATGGTTCCATTCAAAATTAAAATTATCTTTCCCAACCACATGAACTGCGCTTTTATTTTTCAAGCAAACATGGTTCAAATACAATAATCTCACAGATTTAAATCGTAAATAACATTATGTTCATATTCAAATTAAATAAAAGAAGGTGTAACACATGTATGTAACTAAGTACATATAAAACAAGAAAATAAATAAATGTGCACACATTCTTTCAATTCATTTACTCATAAAATTGAACTACACTTCAATATAATCCTCTTCTAAATTCATTTCATTTCGAAGTAATTATATTTTTATTTTACTTTCTTTCTTTTCTGTTTTTCATATTTCCCTTAAAATATTATCTTTTCAAAAACATAAAACCTCATATTTACTTTTGTTTCATAGGCAATTTAGTATTATTCCTAGAGAATTACCAATTTTCACTTTTACTTTTCAAACATGTATAAATACACATAATTATTTTTATCTTATCATTTTAAATTTTATTTAAACCAAAAACATTCAGCTATATAATTCTGTAAAAAATTCCCTATTTTGAAAATTTTATCACTCTAACAAGCATAGTTTATCACAATTTATATTTTTCTGAAGCATTTCTAAATCTAAATATAATATAAGTTTCCTGTGAGAATATTATATTATATTGGATTAGATCTAAAACATACTATTTTCTGTGTGCATCTTTTCAATATACTAAATCAAAATTTTCTAAACAATGAAGTATGTTGTCTCTAATTCTGTGATATGTGTTCAATAATTTTCTGTTCAAGTTTGTTCTTTATCTACATGAAAATATGGCCAGGTATATGAACTTTCTTCTAAATTTGATAAAAATAGTAATACGGTTTCATTTGATAAAATATATGAATAAAAGAAAATGGTTAACTAAAACATATTAAGATTGTGAATTTGGTAAATAGTAGTTTTCCATCGAACCTACCTGTAGCCTTGTGTCTCCTAAATCTGGCGATGAATCTCCTTAAACTTGATTGTATATCCTTTTATTTTTGTTACTTTCTGTGTATGTATCTCCTGTATGTTGCTCTCTGTGCTCTGACTATCTTTTCTCCCCTTTTAGCGTCGACAGTCCTCCTTTATGCGCCGACTCTCCTCTCCATCTGTATTCTTCTTCTCTTTTTTTTTTACTCCTCAATCATCCTCTCTTCCTTCTATGCTTGAGTGCCTCTTACTGTACTTGTGCATGCACCATTTGGAGAATAATTCAATCCACCTTCATCTCCCTGACTCCCAGTCTTCCATAGTTTTTCCTTCTCATACATAAGCTCTCTCTCATGTTGTTATCCCTACCCGCGTCCTCTCTCCTTGCACTTGAGTATGATGGAGAGTAGATTTTTGTTCTCCAATCCCTACTCCCTTCTAGCTACGTCCTCTCTCCTTCCACTCGCGTATGGGAGATAAGCAAAATTAAAAACCAACTTTTGTTCTATGCTTAGCTCTCCCTCCTTTTGTAAAATTGGATTTTCTTTCTCCCTCCTTTATCATGCATAAGGTGAAGTTATTTAGAAAATTCGATCCACTTTTCATGCCTAATTCCCAGCAGTGGTGGCCATAACTCAAAGTTTTCTCCTCGTTTGCATGCGAAATTTGATTAAGAGGAGATCATTTACCCATTGTTTACTACTATTTTCATTTCAATTCAAATTTAAAACGTATTGCATTTTTATTTTCTTATTTTCATTGAATAACTAAATTTAATATATATATTTATTTAAACATATATTTCTACTTTCATTTAAATCAGTTTTTCCACATGTTAACATAATATACTCAAATTGAGGAACTCTTTGTAAATAATCAATCTTTCCATTTCAAAACAAACATATTCCTTTTCACATATATTTGAGCAATCAGATAAACTTATTAAAAATTTCCAAACACAATCATCATGAAAAATACATTATAATAACTAAGTGGTGTGTGAGATTCCATCATCCTTATTAACATCTAATGGCTAAAATGACTCTACCTGATCAATGTTCTCACCTTCATTCTCATTCACATGTTCCTGCGTTCACTTGCACTCAAATTCTCATCAACAATGACAATCCCCAAATTTCATAATAATGAATTTCAAATCATTTAACCTGCATTTCAATTTCAATTTCAATGATCATCTAACATAAACATTGAAAATCTCATGATTAATAATTGCAATTAAATAAATGATAAAATCAGACACTTCCCATGCAGACCTCATACCCAAACTATAAAAGAATTTTTGAATACGCTTTTTGGCCTATTTCAACATATTTCCAAAATTTGGATGGGGTTGTTTTGGAACACTAGGCCAAATTTTGACTATCTTACTTCTTTAGGCCTTGAATGTGGGGCAACAAATTGAGTTTTTTGGCCATAAATTTATGTGAAGACATGATATCCAAAATTTAAACATAGTTACATATACCCATTTGGGATTTATACAACACACTTCAGAATGAAGGTGGGTTACTTTGTATGGAACCCTTCAAAAATTGACTTTTCTCTACCAATTAGATCTAAAACATAAATAAATCCAACCTAGGGAATCATCAAAACACGTGCAAACCTTCTCCCCTAATCCTGCAACTTTATAAAAACCAAAAAAAAAACCATTTACAGCCATTCCACCAAGTTTCATGAGGTTTCATTGATGGAATGGTGAGATATTCATTTTTCTTCCTTCAAGACACTAAACCTAGGGTTTTCAACCAGTCTGAGGTAAATTGGCTCTAAAACACTCAAATCTTAATGAAATTCAATGAGACAAAGTGAAACACAAAGTAGACTTAATCCTCCATCAACTCTAATTGGTTTTAAATCATGAACCAGCCGTACAAGGCTGTACCAAGCTCTGAAACATTAATTTATCATTCAGAAATGCAAAAACAAGGATGCCTTTTATTGATTTCACTTCAAAAATGTCACCACCAACCTTGGGATCGACCTCCCTAGGGCTATTTAAACATGTACCTATTGGCCCCACGGTTGTTGTTGCACCAAAAGATCGACCTGTTAATGCCCGATACAACTATTAGAGTTAATGGATCCACGGGAGGCGGTTAGTCCATGTCACCAATCCCGAGGGGAGCGTTGACTAATTTCCAATAGTACCAACCATTTTACAACTAATTTTCAAACTACAATCATTCTAATTCCTTCATTTACACCATGTGACTCTTCAAATTCCATAATTTGCAACATTTTAGACAATATTGACAACTTTTAAAACCTATAGCAATTTTTACATTTTTGACAACTTGACCATACCTATCCTCCTAAGACCTCATCTAGACCCTTACAAACATAAATATGATCCAAAAGGACCTTATTAAATAAGAGAGACACAAAACCAAAACAATGAAAAAACCCAAATCTCATGGGTGCTCCTGCACCACCTTCATTGGAGGGGTTATTATATCATATTCTTGTGATGGATGTAGCTCTTGGGGAGTATTGATGTTGAGACCTCCATACATCACTTCTATGATCACTTTTACATGATTTACATTTCATCTCTTTTTGGAGAGGAGTTTTGCCCCACTAGGTTTTCTTCGTTTGTGAGAGATTAGTTGCATGATTAGTTGTACATGGGTACCTAGCATGGCCTCATTTTTGGGACCCATATTGCATTTCCACATTGCATCATTCACATAATAACTAAACTCCCTAAGTTACACTTATGGGGGGTGGTGTGGAAGTGATTATTTCCTAACTAGTCATTAGTAAGGACCTATTCACATTATAAGTTTACATAGGAGTTAAGGTATCATATTTGTCATTTCTAGAAGTTAGTTATAATGGGTACATGTCTCATTATTTACTTTTAGTCATTTAGGCATTTAATAGTTTTCCTGTGCATTATCTCATATATTTATTTTTTGCATTAAACATTTAATGTTTGTATCAAGGGTTATTATCATCCCTCATCACACATTGCCTATATATACACGATGCTTTTACATTGTAAATTCTCTCATGAATTCTAGATCATCATATTAATCATAAATCTGCATGCAAGCTCATGTTGCAACACTTTCTTGTGGATGGTGTCTTTCATGGTTGATCCATTGAAGAGTGCACAACTTCATTTGGGTTCATTGTTCATTAATATTTCCAACAAAAATCATTGCCATCATCAATGAATTCTATCTTATAGTTTCTTGTAGTCATACCTTTTATGTAAGGGGGAGGGGTGGAATCATAAATATAAATTTAATGGAGAAGTAAGATCAAATCTCAAAACTCTCCAAATTGAGTAGTAGAAAATTGTGAAAGCTCCACTCATTGTTGTTGAGTTACAAGGTCAATTTAAACCTCTAGAGGAGCAAGAGAAGGTGACTCAAAGAAATGAAGGTTTTAATCCCTAAAATTAAACTTCAAAAAATATTATTTTGCTAAGAGCAATACTAAAATGAGCTAGTATGTGGACTTCCAAATGAAAAAAAAATCATGTAATGTTTTTCAATGCCAAATTTAATGGTGAATTAGTAACCTATAGAATATGTGAAAATTAATTGGGATAAAACAAAACCCTAATTATTCATATTTTTTAATAGACATTTCTTTTTCTAGATTGCTAAATAGTTTCTAGAATATTTTTGGAACTAATTCAAAATTAAATTATTATTGTAATAATTTATTTTAAATGTATGTCCACAGAGCATGGTTAATTACACATGCTCTAGGAAATTAATATCATTTCACCAATTATTATAGTCTAGATTTAGGATTTTTTAATGTGACACGTGTTACAAGTTTTTCCTATAGGTGGGTTTTCACATTTCATGATAAAAAGTACAATATTTTCTATGCAAACACTTGGGCCGCAATTATACCCATGATAAAAAGTGGTCATATAAAAGACAATGTATAAAATAAAGGGCCAAAAAATTTACTAACAATTCAAACAGGCATCATCCAATCCACACCAAGCCCTAATGAATAGTATAAAAGTAGACATGCATGAAACAAAACTATAATCAATTTTAGTTATAAAAATGGTTAGATGCATAGATTTTTATGTATTTAAGGTCACCATAAACATTTTAACTAACAAAAAAACCATATAAATAAAAACCAAGTGAAAAGACAAAGAGACATGCAAGTACCTAAGTGTAGAATCACTTGTGTTAAATTATATATTTTAGTATTGGAACATAGTCTAATAAGAAACTCAAAATCAAACTCAAAAATAACCAAAAGCTACAAATAGATTTCATTATCCTATAAATAGTGAGAAAAAATAATGCAACTAATTTTTGGGACAGTTTCCAAGTGTAAAATTATTGATTCTTCATGTCAAACTATATATCTATGTGAGATGGCATGGCATACAACCAAATATTTGGATAGTGGAGAGAGACAAGCTAAGGCACACACATCTTACCAAAACTAGTATTATTACGAATATCAAGCTTCTATATCTAAATTAATGTAACAGACTATAGGACACACATAGATAAATGTGTTCACATGGATTGCAAAGACTATAATAAACACAAACATTTTATTTTATTTAAAAGGCTTTAGAAGCTTTCAATAAAATGCAATTGGTAGGTGCAAAATCAAATTAAAAAACATATACCAACATCCTCCCTATTTGCATCAAAATGGGAGCCTTGGAATAGGGTATGGACATCGATTAAAGCATAATGAAAGTATTTTTAGTAAAGTTATAATTTTTTAAATGCTTTTCCATGTATGTATAATACAATATGTGGGAGTATAGACAAGGCATACAATTGTTTTGAAATAATACCTCAAATAACTCTAATCTCATGAATTTTACAAGAAAAATTCTTGAATAGCCTAAAGCCTTAAGCACATATTCAACACTATCAAATAGGAATAGGATATAATTATGAAATAAGACATTCTATACATATCCACCTTTATACCTCTTCCATTGATATGAAATAACTTTTAAAGGAACTAGTGCATTTCCATAGTAAGGACCATAACCTTGATACTATTCCAAATCCTAATTAGGGATAGAAACAATGGGGCTCATGGGAGGTCTACGCATTATTTCCTTAGCCAATGGATACAAATCAAAGATAATCTAAGAAACTAGTTATCCATGTAGAGGAATGCATATGGAATAAATGAGAAGCATTAAATATAACTATATAAAACCACTACCAATTCACATGTGTCTAGCCATTTTTGATGGCTAGGTAACACACCGAAGACATGTGGAATAGTAGTAGA
>CM021102.1:158793109-158846513 GCA_007115665.2 Sequoiadendron giganteum
GCTTTGTCTATCTCCTTCTCTAGCAACGACAAAGCTTGCGAATGCTGAGGGGGTCGGGCCTGCGCGGCTTGCTTTTCTTGCGGCTGTGGTTGACGTGGCTGTGGACGCTATGGAGCTTGTTGCACGTATTCTCCAGTGAGCTTTCTTTTGGACCTTGTGTTGTAGTCTGATTGTACTTGTGGGGCACTAGTCGTCGGAGCATCATTTGCAAATATTGCATCTTCTTCTTCCATTCAAGAGAAAAGCGCTTGGTCTGGTGCGATATCCAGCTCTTGTTCTAAGGACATTCCTTGCGTTTGCGCTCTAAAGTGGGCATTCATCATTTCGGGAGATTGATGTTCTTCCGCGCTTGAGAAAATGTCTTGGCTTCTTTGCTCCGCTATCTTCTATTGCAAATTTCCCCTTGGACAATTCTGGGGCATATGACCATCATTACATGGGAAGCACCATGTGTTATCATCCTCCGCCAGGTTGTTTTGGCCTGGGACTAAATCTTTGTTCGGACTGTTTCTGACAGTCTGAAGTGGCATTGTAACCGAGACTATCTGGTTTGCGGGCGCTAGTTGCTGACTTCCTCCTTTTGAGGTTCCTTGATATGCGTTCTGTTGATAAGATGGCCTTCCTCCTTGATAGGTCTGTGTGGGAGGCTTCAGAGGTGTTGCTTGCTGTCGTTGGATGAGGACTAGCTCATTTGCAAAGGACCGCATGAGATTCTTCATATCATTGACATTTGCTGCTAATGAAGAGGAGCCCAATGTGCTTGGTTGCGTGCTAGGGTATACGTACATGGATGGTGGTATAGCCGACGTGGTTGCTTGTGGAGCGGAGGCGCTCAAAGTTGCTTCTTCCCGGGGGACACCAGAGATTTCCGCGAACATGGGCATCGGTGGATGTGGTGGAGGCTTCCCAACGTTGATCAAACTGTTTTGTGCTCACACAACCAGATTGTATGCATCGGGTAGAATATCTCCTCCCATAGACTGCACCATGACTGCGATATCCGAATTGAAAGCCTTTAGGTAAAACATGAACACCATAGCGGCCAGAGCCCTGGCGGTCATTGGAATCCTTTGCCAGGTTTTGTGAAACTCGGTGTTGAAGTCACTCATGGCCTCTTGCGGGGCCCTTTTGATGGTGATTAATTGCTGCAACAAAGACGAGTGATCTCCCTTTTCAGAGAAGCGCTCAAACAACTTCTCTCTGAGCTGCTCCTAAGAGCGAATAGAACCGGAGGCCAAAGATCTATACTAGTCTCGAGGTTTTCCTTTGAAAGATGCGGCCAGTAACCTAAGAGCAACATTTTTTTCCGCAATGTTATGTACTCTGCATAACTCCGCTATATCTTGGAGATGTTCAGAGGGGGTCTTGAAATCCTCCTCGGAAAACTTTGGGATGGCTTTGAGAGCATTGGCGGGTATGGCGAGCCATACGTCTAGGGTGTAGGTGGTTGTAGCGGACTACTGCTATCCTAGGTTACAAAATTTCTAGGGGTGTGGGCACCTAGATGAGCCATTGAAAACAGATTCCTATGGATAGGATATATTGGTATTCTGATTTGGAAAGCTTGACCTCCTGGTGGAGTATATAAAACTCTAGATCGTGGGCTAACACTTCTTACTCTATTGCCTCTTACAGATGATACATAACCTATAAGTCTTCTTCTCCTTGGTACTGAGGTAGGTAACTAGGAGTACTGGAAATGGCCTCTTGAAGATGCTCTTGTTTGGATTCTGGGCATGAAATTTCTAGTCTCTTTTCTTGGTTTGATTTAAGAAATATTTCTGACTTCTAATCAGACGTTTGAAATACTTTTGTCCCACTGGGCATGCTAGAAAAAGAACTGTTGATCATCAAAGTTTATGCTTCTTTGATAGCCTTATGGGAAATCCAGTGAGTGGGGGACCAATTTGCACCTCATTGAATGACCTTTGAGATTTTTATAGAAAGTTGGATCTTCTTTGTGTTTTGGGGAAAAAGGTAGAAATAAATGGGAATAAAACATAAAAATGGCGATGCACCAAAGCGTTTACAACATTTCAAACCTTAACTATTCCATATAATTGATATGATAGGCACAAAATGCCGCAGACCCTTCATTGTTGGGAAGATAACGAGCAACAAAGGCTAGTGAAAGCACAGTGTAGTCTTTCAAATCTCCTCGTGGGAAGCACCCATTAAGGTCCAATCAGACATAAGCAAACTTTAAAGATTAACAAAAATATCTAGAACTCACAGAACCCTTCTCCCTTAATATGGAAAATGGCAAACTTTTTACAAAAAATGGAGAAGTTCAATAAACATAATCCAATTTACGAAAGCTAGCATTCAACATAGAAGCTTAATAGCATGAAAATTAGCTATCTGAACTACCAAAGCAAACTTAACACAATGTTTTTACCACAAATGAAATATAAAGAAGAAACTTGACAAAGGCCATAGCATGCACAATTTCAAAGATTTTCCCCAAATAGATTGAACTTCAAGAGTATATGAACTGAAAAACAAAGGTCGAATGCCAATCCGATGATAGTTTGAATTAATATAACATGCCAGAGAAAATAATAGTATTCTGTAAAACCTTCTACTTCTGAAAATAAAGACTCCCTAATAGATCTATATCCTTCGAAAAGAATTTCGAAGCAATTTTTCTAACTTTTTGACCTATGCTGCCAACTCCTATTTATAATCAAAAGAAGAGAGCACCACCGCAAATATTCTTGAAGCAAAAATTGGCAGATGCCTAATCCTGATAGCCCATTCCAATCTTAGATCTTGATTAGATCGCGACAATCTTCGCTCATTAGGTCCCAACTGCTTCATTAATGGCTTTAGATATTTTAGCAAAGATAGCTGTCAAAAAACAATCGGATTTTAACACAACCTAGCAAAAATCTGACCGATCAACCATAGAGGTCAACGATGCTGACTCAAAGGTTCCACCTCGAATTCAAGGCATTCACCGTGTTCCTGACAAACTTCGCCCAAAGAGAAAATTCCGCAAAAATACAAACTGCCCGAAGCAAATAGATGACGTGTCAAGCGAGCGGGGAATCTCAGATTTGTGAGAGTAGCTTTGAAGAAAATCCCCGCCAAGCTGACATGTGTCTCAGCTTGCGCCCAAAAGGAAAACGATATGTAAATAAAGCCATGCAGCCACCATGTGGTGCATTGCGTGCCTTTATGCAGGAGTAGTCATCGCTTTTTGGGCGCGGATTCATCCTGAAGCCGAAAAAGAGTAAGGGCCGAAAACCAAAAAAGGATTAAAGGCAAAATTGCTTCACAATTAGAAAGATCCAAGGCCAAATATCCAACCTTAATAATACTTATGGTTTTCCCCTAGAGTTGACATAGGCAATCTTAAGAAATGTCATGCCAAGTTCAACCCAAATCAACCTCATAGCCACAACAAGTGGACCATCGTTAGCCTATAAGAAAATGCATTGTTTTCTCCATTAAATCCTATTAGCCAAAGTTTACATCATTATTAGATACGAGTTATCAAGCTCCCTTAACTCATTCATAACCGTCTAATATCAGTTTTAGCTTCAAATTGAATCCTATTGAAGAGGGATGGTCAAACAAGTTTAGAAACAACCTCAACCTTGGAGTTATCCCCTATGTTGATGTTATAGCAATGGGGGATATCTTTCTCTCAAATTTAAAAATGATAGATAAATAATACCAAGGCAAGTCGGACTTGCTATATATAATAATTTTATGAAGAGTCACCTTGTTTCTTAAAAGAGGCCAACCCAAATGAAGAGTCACCTAGTTTTGTATAAATACAAGGTGATGATCTTTCATTTGATCATCAAGTTCATTCATCATAATTCACATTCCTAGAAGAAGTTCATACTTGAGTAGCAGATCATCATCTTGTAGCAGCACATCATAATTTTGTAGCAGCAGACCAATTTCAAGGAGAAACATATTCATTTGTATCTTTGCATCTAGGAGAGGTGCTATTATTCATTGTATCAAATTCGGCATTGTGTTGGGCCTGAGTTGTAAGCAGATTTCTGCTCTTATTCCTTCAATATATAAGAGATATATTTGCTTGGTTTTTCTCCCTCGAGTAGGAGGGTTTTCCCAGGGTATCTTGTTGTGTTCATTGTCTTATGTGTTGCATTTTCTGATTGCTTTCATTTCTGATCTTAAATCTAACATAGTATCAGAGCAGGTCTAAGAAAAGATCTGATCAGATTTGTTTAAGCAGTCAAGTCAACTTTTCATCTAGGGCAGATCTTGAAGTATCGCAGATCTAAGGTTCAAATTATTTCTGACCTAAGGGCAGATCTTTGAAGGTGAATTTGTGCGGAAAAAAAAGATGGTGAGCGGTGTCAAGGTAGAAGATAGGCTTGATGGAGCTTCAAACTTCAACTCTTGGAAACCCAGGGTACTCATTGCATTAGAGAAGAATGATCTTCTTGATTTTGTGGAAAGTGATATGCCCGAGCCTTCTGATGATACTGAGAAAATCTAGTGGAAGAAAAATGGCATGAAGGCTAGAAAGATCATGATAGACTCTATGATGAATCACCTAGTACCAATCACCTCCAAGTTGAAGACAACTAAAGAAATGTTTGATACTCTAAAAGGATTGTATGAGATCAACAACACCAGTAGAGCCCTTGCTTTGAGACAACAACTTCACCATGTAAAAATGGCTAAAGATGATTCAGTCATCTCATTCTTTATGAAGATTGCTGATTTGAGAGATTAGTTGAGCGCTATTGGGGATATAATTGCAGAGAAAGATCTTGTTATGTTGGCACTAAATGGTCTTCCTCGATCTTGGGAACCCTTTATTCAGAGCATCGGTGGGATATCCAAGTTGCCCAAGTTTGATCGTCTTCGAGTTGATTGTATTCAAGGAGAGTCCAAGTTGGCAACAAGAGGAATTGGGTGAAACTATCATGATGTAGAAAATCAAGTTCTTGCTACACATACACCAGTAAAGAGTGTATGTCTCTACCAAGGAGTAGCCAAAATATCACTGCCATGCATCAATTATGCATAAACCTTGACATGGGTCCAAGTGAGGTCCCACTACAACATGGTTTTATAAAACCAAAGTATCATACTTGAATAGGAATTCCTTCTAGATGTAAGCTATCATGCATCCACAAGACCACATAGGATTATTGGAGACCTTGAAGGCTTACAACAATACTTACAAACTTTCTTTAAGCATAATAGAAACCTATGTCATACTTAAGACAATGGGAATAGTGTATCAATTAGATAATCATACAAAGACATATACTCAATAAATTTAGTAATATTAAGATTCTCAACTGTTTGATTTCATTTATCCTATGCTATGATTACTGTTCTTATACTAATCTAATTTATTGTCTAGATAATGTTTGTACTTGCCATTTATATTAACTATGACCTCAATGGTTAGCATGAAGTGACTTCATATTGCCACAATAGGCTTGCATATTGACTCTTATACTCAAGACTCAGTTGAATAGGCCATGTAGACAGTTATTCAAAATCCATAACCACACCAAAGGGCTTATAGTCAATCCCTTATTATTAGCGAATCATCAAATCTAGCAATGATTCCCCACAATCAATGAATCACCAAGGCCAACAACCAATATGATTAACAATCCCATGGCCCACCAATGGATCAATCCATTCTCTAGGTGAAGCATCTAAAATGAATCACCTCTTAAGTAAAAAAATAATTGAGTATAGAACATCTAATGATCATTATCACCAATAATCATAATATGTAGATGCACACCCATCTAGGCCAAAATCTCTATTTGAATTTTTTCCTTTACAATCTATAGGTATATAGACTTCAGAGAGAACATATAATTGACTACTTTTGTGACAATTAAATTCCTACTTCTTGTTTTACTTTCATCATAGACCAAGTCAAAAAATAGTAGTTTATACTTGTTAGTTCATAGGTTGTGTGCTTCTTTGTGCCTGGGAATATATTTCATAATTGATTATGTGAGTGATAATCACAGTGTAATTGAATTTTTAGGAGCATTAAGTCTAGGCATATCAACTATGTTTCTCTTTTTTTAAACTATAGCATCATATAGGACTTTTGGAAAAGCAAGCAAACTAAAATCCTATCTCTATTTGTTATAAATAAAAACCGAACTTGAATGCCCCCTCGTTTTTTTTTTCAAATGAAATGCTAGATGTAAAGTCTGAAAACAGAGTATTAAGGACTACCTTATCACAGAATGCAAGTATAACCAAACATCGATCATCAATAACAATCAGGAACTTCAATGATCATTGCTGGTTTGGGCATTATATATGTTCTACAAGCATGCCTTGCCCTTCACTCATGTTGTAGAGAACATCAAAATTATTTACTATATATTAAGATTTGCATACTACTAATTTGCATTAACAGTAAACATATACTTGGGGTTTATATTGTTCAATTTTGCATTTTTGGTATCTAGTGATGTCTTGAGAAAGAAAATAAAATTTTGATTGCCCTTTTGAAGTCAAGACATTTGGCTAGCATTTAATATCTCTCCATGGTGATGATTTCAAATTCCCTTGTGGCAATATTTGATTATTTCTAAAATTGTTTTTGATCACGTATAACCAAAAAGACATGTGGTAGAGTAGCCTAGGAATGGCACATATCTATGCAAATTCAAGAAAGAAGAGAAGCACAAAACACTGGTTCAGTCATTTAGAAAAGTTTATTTGTCCTTTCACAACATAACAGTCAGGGACTCGACTTGTGAAAGAGACAAGAAAACCTTTCCACTTTGTTTTCAATCTTGCACCAAGTTGGATAGTCATGTGTAGGCATGTATAAGGAAATATGAGATTGATACAAGGGTAAGAGGTCTGTTTTAGAAGAGGGAAAGAGGTGTTGCAAATTACAAATGTGGTTTTGATGCTTTCAAGTGTTTGCCATAATTTGGGAGGTGTCCTGTATTGAAGAGAGCTGAAAAAAATTAACCTTTACAGGACATGGGATGCTATATTCTTGTGAAGAATGGGTGTTAATCAGCCCACCATGAGTTAGAGATAAGCGTCACCACAAGTTCTGTAGTTCAATAAGGATTAATTCTTTTATTAAGTTGCTTATGATCAATTTAGAAACCCAAACTCGTATTATCCAGCCACAATAATAAAGAGTAGATATTTTATTCCTGCATATTCTGTCATATTTAAATTCTTTGTCCATTAGGCTTGTGCATTCCTTTGGCTTCTTGCATTTGTCCTCTTCCCTTAGTAAACCTACCTCTCATTTTAGTGGAGCATTGTTGTCTTCTTGACAACTTTTCTTTAGTTGTCAATACATATTGATAGGCATCTTCTGCCTGCAGGCTCACCATCCTTAGCTCATTTTGAATATTCATCCTTTTGCCATTGATGAATGTAGCAACCTTCTCATGATCCAACTTGCTGTGATCATATCTGGTGGAGATCTTGTAGGACTTTTCAATGTAATTTTTTTACAGTCAACTCCCTTTGCCTCAAGTTTCAAAACTTCTTAACAGGTTAAGTTGATAATCAATAAGAAATAACAGCAACATAAACTTGCCAAACAAGGATACATTGTTGTCATAAAGTTCTGATATAATAATTCAACATTCAAACAACTTCTGTTACAATTGTTTTGATGGTAAATCAATCACATAGAGATGCCAATACAAGAAATAAGCATGATAGTGAGATGCCCACTAGGTAATACCGCAGATGAAGGATGGAAATAGACTGGTAAAGGTCTGCACCCACTGAAAATGGACTTCTACGGGACTGATGTGTCTGTACATGAAGCCCCAGGTCTGCTGTCCAATGTTGCAGGGCCAAATGACAATGAAAATCTCTTCCTGTTCACTCACCGAGTGACTTGACCGATTAACATAAACGGGAATATATAACAGCAAGAATAGAACATATCAATTACATAAACATTGCACAGAATATAGATGTTGTATTCTCATTCATCAAATAAACAATAAGTACATCATGTATCAAAAAGTGCAGTCCCCGTCTACAAATGAACCATGAATTATATAGACGGCCGATGTTGGTTGAGGACACCAACCATCGGCAACTACTTAGTACAACTACCCAACCGTAAGGGATTAATTCCCGATTACAACATATACTAATTGCTTTTGCTGTGCACAATATTATTTATTTATTTATTTACTATTTGGTCGACTAAACTTGATTAATTACTTACGGTCGACTACATCAGCCCCCCCAAAAAGAAAATTACAGCAAAATGGGGACTTACAATAGAAGAAGTGACTAGTGAGAAGAGGGAGGGTGAAAGGATGTCCTTGGATGGATGGACGATGTTGGAGTAGATGTCAGTGAGTGTAGTTCTCGTAGCCTACGACCCTCCTCCGTACGCATTTGAAATTGGTGCATTGCCATGATCTCCCGCTCCCTTGCTGCCTTTACCATGTGTGCAGCCTCCATTACTTGTCATTTTGCTTGGTCCACTTCCTTCACTTTCTCTGCCAATTGAGCCTCCATGTCCCTCATTCTCTGCTCTGTCTCCCTCTCCATCTCTGACATCTTGGCCTTTATGGCCGATACTCTGGCTCTCTTAGTAACGGTGAGTTGAGTCTGCTAAGCAAGTTGATCTTGGAATTTTTTCGTACGCTCAGCTAACTCCTCTCGTACCTTCTGTACCACCTGTAAAGCCTCAATCTTTGCTTGCATTGCCTCATCTGCGGATGATATCTGCTGTTTCAGCCTACAGAATACATCCTTGAAGGATGCCTCTATATTGAACAGGGCTGAAATCAATTGACCATCTCTCCCTCCAAATGAAGGACTCACTAGACGCCAAGCCTTCTGCATCATTGGGGTCTCCACTCTAGGCCATCCTCTGGAAGTGAAACAATGGGCGAAGTCCTCACACCTCATTTGAACAAACACCAATATCCTCTGTACCTCCTTTGCTACCAACAGAGACTGGCCTATGTCTAGCCTTTTGGATGTCTCCTACTTCATTCATGATTGCTGCCATCACCTGGAGCTCCTGAATGTATCTCTGTACCATTCCCGGAGAGTCTGACTCATTTGACTTGGAGATCTCAATGATCAACCCCTCCATTCTGCTCGACTCATCCTTCTCCTCCTTTTCGCTTGATGGGTTGGGTGCTTCTAACTCCTCTACTGCCAAAGGGGGCTGCTACCTCTGTGATGGTCCCCCACTCTCTTGAGTGTGTACTGCACCTAATGGGTGTGCCTGTGGCGAAACTGGTTCTGCACCATTAGTCCTCATGGCTGTAACGTCCTGCTGTACACCCTCTCCCTCGATCATCATGGCTGTGAAGCCCTAACATGGACCCTCACCCTCGATCGCGATGGTTGTGCACTCTTGTTCTAGACCCTTGGTGAGAACTCATGAAGGGCTTGGTGATGGGAATGTTGGAACTTGCAATGGTAACTCGAGTGTGTTCAATCAATTGTCTATCTGTGCCATGTTGGTAGGTGTAGGGGTATCCATTGGCAATGCATTTGGCAGTGCAAAAACTGTGACCGATGCTACTGGCGGTGTGCTTGATGTTGGTAGTGCACTTGGTAGTCTTGTCGGAGGGCTTGGTGGTCTTGCCGATGAGGTTGGTAGTCCTATCAGTGGGATTGGCAATTTTGCCAATGAGGGTCTTACCGGTGGGGCTGGCGGTCTTGCAAGTGGGCCTGGTGGTGGACCTAGCGGTCTTGGCAGTTCACCTAACAGTCTTGGTGGTGAGCTTGATGGTCTTGGTGGTGAGCCTGACGGTTCTGGCAGTGCTAGTGATGGGCCTGTCGGTCTTGCCAATGGGCTTGGTTGTGGACCTAGCGGTCTTGGTAGTTCACCAAGTAGTCTTGGTGGTGAGACTGATAGTCTTGGCAATGCTGGTGATGGGCCTGTTGGTCCTGTCGAT
Organism: Sequoiadendron giganteum; assembly: GCA_007115665.2. Classification (NCBI taxonomy): domain Eukaryota; kingdom Viridiplantae; phylum Streptophyta; class Pinopsida; order Cupressales; family Cupressaceae; genus Sequoiadendron; species Sequoiadendron giganteum. The sequence continues at coordinate 158,803,006 of CM021102.1, forward strand.
GCATCCTAGTTGCATTGCTAGTGGCATCGCTAAGCACACCGCCAGTAGCGTCAGTCACAGTTTTTGCACTGCCATATGCATTACCAACAGATACCCCTGCACCTACCAATGTGGCATAGATAGACAATTGGTTGAACATATTGGAGTTATCACTATAGGTTCTAGCATTCCCATCACCAAGCCCTTCAGGAGTTCTGGCTAAGGGTCTGGAACAAGAGTGCACAACCATGGTGACCGAGGGTGAGGGTCCACAGTAGGGCTTGACAGCCATGATGATCGAGGGAGAGGGTGTATAACAGGACTTTACAGCCATGGGGACTGATGGTGCATAACCAAGTTCGCCATAGGCACACCCACCGGGTGCAGTACACACTCAGGAGAGTGGGGGACCATTGCAGAGGTAGGTACAGAGGTACATTCAGGAGCTCCAGGTGATGGCACTAGTCATGAATGAAGTAGGGAACATTCAAAAGGCTAGACATAGGCTAGTCTTCGTTGGTGGCGAAGGAGGTACAAAGGATATTGGTGTTTGTTTAGATGGGGTGTGAGGAGTTCGCCTGTTGTTTCACTTCCAGAGGATGGCCTAGAGTGAAGACCCCAATGATGCGAAAGGCTTGGCGTCCAGCGAGGCCTTCGTTTGGAGGGAGAGATGGTCAGTTGATTTCAGCCCTGTTCAGTATAGAGGCATCCTTCAGGGATGTATTCTATTGGTTGAAATGACAGATGTCATCCACAGATGAGGTGATTCAGGAAAAGATTGAGGCTCTACAGGTGGTACAAAAGGTATGAGAGTTGGCCGAGCATACAAAAGAATTCCAAGATTAGCTTGCTTAGCAGACTCAGCTCATTATCACTGAGAGAGATAGAGTATCGACCATAGTGGTCAAGATGTTGGAGATGGAGAGTGAGACAGAGTAGAGAATGAGGGACATGGAGGCTCAATTGGCAGAGAAGGTGAAGGAAGTGGACCAAGCAAAATGACAGGTGATGGAGGCTGCACACATGGAGGACGAACACTGAGATGGAATAGACCTGCTAATATACCCAATATACCTGCTGCAATATGATGAGAAGCTATTCCTCCCGGAACAAAAGGATAAAAACCTTCAGCTCCCCATGCCGGATTTACAGGTTGTATTTTTCCAGTTAGTCCATAAGGATCAGACACCCATATTCCAGGGCCATACAAACCCGTTACATGAAATGCTCCGAATCCGAAACAAGCTGCTCCTGAGAGGAATAAATGAATTCCAAAAATCTTAGGCAAATCTAAAGAAGGTTCTCCTGTACGGGAATCACAGAATACGTCTAGATCTCAATATACCCAATGCCAGATAGCAGTAAGGGAGTGGGAGATCATGGCAAAGCACCAATTGTGGATACGTACAGAGGAGGTTCGCAAGCTACGAGAGCTATGCTTGCCGACATCTACTCCAACATTGTCCATCCATCCAAGGACATCCTCTCACTAGTTACTTCTTCTATTGTAAGTCCACATTTTGTTGTAATGTTGTGTGGAAGACAACTTTCTTTTTTTTGTGGGGGGGGCTGATGTAGTCAGCCGTAAGTAATTAATCATGTTTAGCTGGCCAAATAGTAAATAAATAATATTGTGCACAACAAAAGCAATTAGTATATGGTGTAATTGAGAATTAATCCTCGACGGTTGGGTAGTTGTATTGACTAGTTGTCGACTGTTGGTGTCCTCAATCAACATCAGCCGTCTATATAATTCATGGTTCATTTGCAGTTAGGGTATTCACATTGTGATACATGATGTACTTATTGTTTATCTGATGAATAAGAATACAACATCAATATTCTGTGCAATGTCTATGTAATTGATATGTTCTATTCTTGTTGTTATATATTCCCATTTACTTTGTGTTAATTGGTCAAGTCACTTTGCGAGTAAACACTTTCCAATACCCCCAAATTCACCAAACCTGCCCAACAGTGTTCCAACACCCTCAAAAGGTAAGGATATAAGAGCTATAGGTTTGATAATGACTAATACAAAGTTGCTGGTCTGAAAGTACCTTTATTGCAAGTCATGGCAGCCATGAAAACCATTATAATCCACCTCCAATCATGCATATGACACCTCCCAATGACGCAGATCAGCACCACACTAACCCAACAGTCTCCTAACAGCCTCTAATTGTCAAGGATGGACAAGAAACAGGTCTGTCATAAGTTTTCAGTCATACCCAGGTTTGTACAACACCCTTTAGGTATCCAAATCCTCCCAAGAACGCCTCCAAACTCACGAAGAACACCTCTCAAGATATTTGAAACCCCAATCTGCAAACTTTGTGAAGAACAATGGTGATTACTAAGTAGAACCACACCAAACCAGCTAGGGATTGTCTTTCAAATCCGAAACTAGTGATCCAATGAGGGTTTTCATCCTCACAAGATTCGAGGAAGAACATAGATTTAATTTGGCAGCATTTTGTTATGTGTAATCTTCAGTATATGCCAATGAGCCCCCCTCAACCTTCTTTTATAGCTTTTGGAGGGAAAATAAGCAATTTGAAATTATAATAATTCTTTTCCCCTCAAAATTGACCTTTTTGAAATAATAATAATATTTCATGTTCAAAGGCCCCCTTAGCTAGGTGTCCAACTTTTAAAACTTTTTATTACCTTTCCAATGAGCTATCACCTTAAGTTGTCCTTTTATCATTTTTCGACATTAGACAATATTAGTAAAATATTAATTAATTATTCAATAACTTACCCAAGTTGCGCAAACCACTGAAACTGAATCAAAATCAAACTTTGATCACACTAGGATGATACTAAAGATGTAGGATGATGATCGGAGCCAATCAGGTGACTCACTAAAAATAGACAGCTACCAAGAGCCTGAAAACGCTTTTGAAAGCATCCCAGCGATCCCTAATACCAACTAAGCTCAATGCCACCAACAGATTCTGAAATATTGAACCTGCATCCTTCAAGAAGTTTGAAGTTCTCCCCAACACACTTAGAAGCTTACGGGAAAACTCAAAAACTGGCCAAAATGCTCACGGAACAATAATGCGTAAAATGGGGACATTACATCTCTTCTCCAGTGCCTTTATTTTCTTGTGCTTGTGCATGAACTCTTCATTCCTCTTCACTATCATTGTCATCTCTTTCTTGTGTATGGTCTGTTCTTTTACCTTCCTCAAGGGCTTCCATCCTTTCTTGCATTTCTCTCAACTTCAAGCATTTCGTCCAAATTTTCTGCAACCTTTTGCTGCAGCTTTTGCCACCCTTATTCTTCAAGGCATTTTGATTGTCTTCACACTCCCTCATTACTGTTGTAACTCTCCCTTGGTCATAATCCTATACAAAGATACAAAGACACTTCCTAGTTGGACTTCTACCAACCTAAAATTATGAATGATGCCCTCCTTTTCAAAGCTGTAGCTTGATCTGATACCACTTGGTGTAGTCTTTTTGGGAGACCTTACTGAATAGAAATCCCACAGCAAGCAACCTTAAACAACTGCAGTAATCTCTACTTCAAACAAGCAAATGTAAAAACAATTGTCCAGCAAACAATTGCACCTCACACTAGGATGAATTTTTATGACAAAGTGCAAGCCATTATAGTTAGTGTACATTGAATCAATTCAAATAGTCAACATAAGGGACTGTTCTTGATGCACAGACAGAGAATTTACATGACAGTTTGCACAGGAATGAAACATCTCTCTTTTGTTATCTTGGTAAAACAAGTTTCAGTTGTTGATACATTTAGCATTAGCAATATACGCAAGGGAATAATTCTCCTTGACTGTTGTAATTGACGGTGAGGCTTTTTTCAAACTTGTGGAGATCTGCAAACACACATTGGTCTCCAAATGGCAATCTCCCCTATTTCTATATGTTAACTCTTCTTAAATTTTCTTCAGTATGGGAGGCATCCCAATTTACAGTATAGTCTCTTGAGAGCCCAAGACAGCTTTTTCACTTGCTAGTCCTTTTCTTTTACATGGGCTCCTTTATTTTTCATACATGAGTGCACATGATCCAAACAAAAGATCTCTTTTGTTTATTTAACTAGCTGCCACCTTCTGGCTATTTTGTCTTGTAGGGACAAAATAGGGCTTTTCTAAAATGACTGCTAGCCTATTCTATGTTCCTCTTCTTTTTCTAAATATCTCCTCTCTTTTTCTTGCATATATTTGTCTTTTTCTTAGATCTTTGCTATTTAACTTTGTAATGCCCCTAGCTGGGAATCTTAGGAAATTTACAATTTGTTTAAATTTTTTGATTGTGCAAACTGAAATAAATATGGACGATGTGTAGTAGATGCCAAACTAAAGTAATTCAATGCCAATCAGCAGTAATTAAATTCAGAAACCTTCATACATCAAAGCAGCAGATCTGACAATAAGTAATGCTGGTATAATGTGGCAATAGATGCAACTAGCAGACATAACAGCAACAAAGTATGAAACCCGTACGTATCCAAATGATATAATTGATATTGGAGTAGGAAAGGAACAACATAAACTCTCAATTATTAATAATATTCACCTCCGATTTCAACTTGCAAATGGTTCAATAAACTGTAGTGGTCTACCCCAAATCTGACAGACCAATTTTTTGTTTGTGTAGAATGCAGTTTGAGTTCTATGACTTCTTTTTTTCTGTTACTGTCAGATGTGGTGTTTGCACAAGTATACCATCAAACAGAAAATTATACAATAAATGCTATCAAATTTAAGTAATAGGATTGTCACACACATTTTGAAGTTTTCATTGATAGCAAATACATAGATGAAAATCGACAATGCTCAGACCTGTACTTATTGAAGATATCGATAGAACACCAACAATAGATAGAGCTTGGCATCAATAAGCTAGTGTCCCTTCCTTACACTTGTCCAGAGTAATCGCGCATCTTCAAGGTCTCAGTACGTGACTCAATCAACACAGAGTGTTATTGAAGCAAGGCGGTGATTGTCAAGTCTTCTTGTATTTTTAAATGTGATTCCTGTTTCTGAAGAATGATCCGTCTCCTCTTAGACCCGACAGATGATTTGTCGACACCTCAGCTCAAGGTCTTCAGAACAACACAACTGCTTTCTAATGGCGATAATAAACAAATCTCCAATGAGAGTCTCTGCCCAGCAATATTTATTTATATATCGTTTCTTCTCCTGTAGAACTCACGGCCCGATAAAATCACGTCTTCTGCTATTTTAAGAAACTCACGATAGGGGATGTTCCAACACATCGACTTGACTCTCTGTGACTTCTATCCCATCGCACCTCAGAGATATACTCTCTCTTCCTTAATGCCTCCAAATCAAGATTCTTCTATGGATTTTTGCTTTCGATACTTTGAATGTGTCTTTCCCGGAATATTTCCTCTGTGTACGCACCCAGGTGATTTCTCTCAACCACATAGGCACACTCAGATGCCCTGGTAGTTTCTTTCAACAACGAAGGCACCTTGTCTGAGAATCCAACTCCATTGTTCCCTTTTAGGAAGTCTGCAATTACCAAAATTCACGCATATCCCCCACTCCACCTCCCGACTCCACCTTTCTTCCATGCGAGTGTAACCGCCACCAAAAACATGAAATGCTTCTTGGGAATATTATATTTAAAAAAATGAACTCAAATAAAGATTTGTTTTATGCTCGCACCAAGGGACCCATTCAATTTAACTTTTGGCAGCATATGGTCCAATGGCCTTAATAAATTAATACTCTCTATTTAAAAATTTCAAAAATAACCCGAGCATTAATTTATCATGCTAGGACAAAAATGTCTCAAAAGGGGGACATTACATAAACAACTGATCACAAAGTGCAAAAAATAGGAGATGTACTATAGCAGCAAGCAACAATTATAATGTCTGGATATGGTGAAAACTCCTTTGTACATAATAACAAATTTCTTAACATATATTATCAAAAAAACCCAAAATATTATTGATCACAAATACTGAAATAAATACTTATGACAATGACCAAGCATTGTAGAGACAATGTAGCAAACTGAAACTAAAAATATAGTGTGAACTTTTAGCACAAATGCAATCCTTGGATGGAATCAACTCATTTGAACAAGAGAAATTTCATCCTTCAATCCCAAATGGAAACCAAGATGGTTTTCATCTTCCAAATTCCCTCTCCCCAAGTATTTTCGTTCTTGAATGAGAAGATGAACACAAGTGTTTGGAAAATTTAATTACAAAAACACTGATGATCCCTTTGATCCACTCTCCCACCTTTTATAAATTCCCTTTGGACCCCTTGAATTTGAATTTTCTTTTCCGTCTAAGTGTTTAAAAACAATTTTTAAATAAAATATTACCTTGGCCTTATTATATTTAGACATCGATTTTATTAAATTAATAATAATATTTAAGTTGTCCTTTTGAAATAAAGTGACTGGGCCCAATTTTAAAATATTATTGTTAAATTATTTCTCTTATTTTATCCCTTAGCCTATGGGAATAAGAAATAGGCTATGGGCCCTCATTTAATTCTTTTATTTCTATAAAGGAGACATGACAAACTTGGGTATGCTCTCTTTTGGTTTTGCATGTGTCTTTGGTTGTACATGCTAAAATAATTCAAAAATAACCTAATCCCACCCAAAGTTCAGTTCTTGTGTACTAGGTAGGAACTTGTCGCTCTTGCACATGCCAAAAATAATTAAAAAATAACTTAATCTCACCTATAAGTAAGTTATTCTTGTGCATTGTTGCCATGTTTGCTACCCATATGTAATTCGAATGGTAATTGGTGATTGATTGAGGAGAGAAATACTCCTTAAATAGGAAATTACAAAGTGATGTTTCTAAATCAGAAACAATCAATAACAAACGTAATAAAAGAAAGTTGCTAAAACTAATTGAAAGCAAACTTAACTAAGATGACCATTATATGCTAAATATAACAATATTACTTTAATACCCTCCCTTAATGGTCATTCTACTAACTACACCAAGTTTGCCCCTAAATTTTACAAATTTGGCTAGACTTAGGGACCTAGTAAGAATGTCTACAGTCTGATCCTCAATTGGAACATATTGCAACATCATTGATCCATCTTCAAAAAGCTGTCGTATGAAGTGACAATGAAGCTCTATATGTTTTGTGCACTCGTGGAAGATTGGATTTTTGGTTTTAACACCCTTTGGTTGTCACAAAACGAGGGTGAAGGCCCTGCTTGAGACATTTTCATGTCAGAAAGCATCCTTCAAAGCCATACTGCCTCACATGTTGCTTTAACATTTCCCTGTTACTCTGCTTCCGTCGAGGAAAGAGCTATTGCTTGCTGCTTCTTACTGGTCCATGTGATTGCACCCGTACCAAGATTGAAAACATATCCAGAAGTAGACTTCCTATCATCAACAAAACCTGCCCAATTTGAATTTGTAAAACTAACCAGCCTAGGATCTTTTCTTTTTCTATACAGAATGCCAAAGTTAGGTGTCCCTTTGACATATCTCAGTACTCGCTTCGCTGCAACCCAATGTTCAGCCTTAGGAGGAGTCATGAAACAAGAGATGTAACTCACAACATAGCTTAGATCGGGTCTAGTGGCTGTAAGATGGATGAGGATGCCAACTAGTTGCTTGAAAGCTGACTCATTAACCACTAGTGAGTCTGATTTGGCTGAAAGTTTCAGCCCTTCCTCCATGGGTGTAGATGAGATTTTGCAATCTATCATCCTGAACTTTTCCAGCAAACTCTTGGCATATTTAGACTGGGAAATGAAAATACTGCCACCTATTTGCCAAACTTATACACCAAGACAATAGTGTAGAAGACCCAAATCTGTCATATGAAACGCCTGACACAAATTCAACTTGATTTGCTCAAGCAAATGTACCCATTGCTAGTAATGATGATATCATCCACATAGATGACAAGAAGAATGATATTACTACCAGTGCTATTGACATATAAATTTTCATTTGAGGGACTCCTTTGAAAACCTTGTGCAACCAAATACTTGTCAATCTTTAGGTACCATGCCCTAGGACACTGCTTTAGTTCATAAAGAGCCTTCAACAATCGACATACCTGGTACTCTTTGCCTGCAACTTTGAAAGCAGGAGGTTGTGTCATTTAGACCTCTTCCTCCAAATCTTCATTGAGAAAGGCACTCTTCACGTCCATTTGATGGACCTTCCAACCAAACTGTGCTACAATGGCTAGGACAAGTTGAATGGTGCTCATCTTTGTTGTGGGTGCAAAGGTCTCCTCATAGTTAATGCCCTCTCTCTGTGAGAACCCTTTAGCCACCAACTGAGCTTTGTATTTCACTTTGTAGACCCATTTGTAGCCAATGGGTTTCTTCCTTGGTGGAAGATCTGACATAACCCAAGTACCATTTTTCAAAAGACTATGATGTTCAAATTCCATAGCCTTTTCCCATTCAAGTTTACCTTTCGCCTTTGAATAGTCTTGGGGCTCATAAACACTCTAAATGTTGGCTAGAAGAGAAAAATTCACTATATTCTACTTGCTCTTGCCTCTAGATGATATACCCTCAACAAGTTCATCATCTCAAACATCACCAATGAGCTTCTCCCACCACTTAGGCTGGAGAGTAGATGCATCGTCTTCCAAATCAGGATGATCATGATGACTTGGGCTGCCTGGAATGAAACCATCTAGATGCTGGACCAGGTTGTCTTGAGGGAAATTTGTGGGTATAGGGTCATGCCTTGGAGATTCCACTAGTTCAAAATCATCAGAATCCCTACCTTCAGGTGGAGCTAATGGAAACTTGACACCCAAATCTTTAGTCTTTAGAGGTTGATCCTTAGGACTCTTGATGGGAGAAGAGAGCTGAAAGGGCCCACCTTCTTCATCAAAAACAACATCCGTGTTGAATGTTAGATGATCAATGTCCACATCAATCAGCCGATAGGCCTTATGATTGTCACTGTATCTTGTAAGCATCAACTTTTGGCTTTTGGAATCTAGTTTGGTCCTCTTTGCATCTGGAATGCAAACATATGCAGTAGAACCAAAAATCTTGAGATGGTTGATTCTTGGTTTCCTTCTAGACCATGCTGCCTCCGGGGTCATGTTCTTGACGCCTTGTGTGGGAGATCTGTTAAGAAGGTATATAGCAGTATACACTGCTTCAGCCCAAAAGTTCTTTGGAACATTTCTATTCTCCAACATACAACGAGCCATTTCCGTAATAGTGCAGTTTTTCCACTCAACAACTCCATTCTACCGAGGAGTGTAGGGTGTGGTAAGTTGATGCTTGATACCATGTTTAGCACGAAAGTTGGTGAATTCATTGGAATATAACTCACCCCCATTATCTAACCTAAGAGTGATGATTGGACATCCTGACTCTTTCTCAACTAACGCTTTAAACTTTTGGAGTTCATTAAACACATTTGATTCTGCTTTGAGGAAAAACACCCCTATTTTTCTATTGAAATCATCAACAAATAATAGAAAAAACTTGGCACTAGTGATTGATGCAGTATTCATTGGTCCACAAACATCTGCCTGAACCAGCTAAAGGACCTTGGATGCTCTCCAAGCTCGTCCGTTTGAAAATGGAGTTCGATGCTGCTTCCCTACTTGGCAAGCTCCGCATACACTATGTGTCTACTGTTGAATCTTAGGTAAGCCTTCTACCAAATTCTCTCAAGCTAGCTGAGAGAGGTATACGAGGTTGAGATGCCCATACCGTTGATGCCAAAGAGTGCTGATGGTTGAACTTTTCGCAACCATTGCATGCTTCTAAGACTCTCAAGTATCAACTAGCCTATACAAGGCATAATCTTTGAGCCCAATTGCAACAGTTTTCTTGGACGACTTGTCAACAATGTGGCACTTATGTGAACTGAAGATGATATCCAACTTTAGATAGTGTTGCATAATTTGACTCGCATAGATCAAATTGAGCTCCACTCTTAGAACATAGTATACATTGAGAAATATGAGATTTCTCCCACTAGATGTAATGTGAACATTGCCTTTGCCGACAACTATATACTCTGCACCGCCACCAAAGATGACAGAATCAAAGCAAGCCTTAATACTCTGTGAACCAATCTCTCGTGTGTAAAATGCTGAGATGCTCCATAATCAATATACCATGTAAAAGATTTAACATGATTTGTTGGTTTTTTGGCCATGAATGCATAGAAGGTAGACTCCTTTTGCTTAGAATGCTCTGCAACATGGGCCTTCTGTTGAGACCCTCCTTGGTTGGATTTCCGATCAGCCAACCACTTCCTGCAACATTTCTTAATGTGGCCAAGATTACCACAATAGTGACATGTGATAGTCTTCTTGGAGCTATCCTCAGATTTACCACTATAGTGACTTGCATTTGCCTTTGTCTTTGGCAGTAAAAACTTGCTCTACATTGACCGTCTCATTGCTGCTCCCAAATTGCTTCTTCCACCTATCCTGCTGCAAGAGCTTGTTGCATAGGTCATCAAACATCAGGTCAACATTGGTGGAGGTAATGTTGAGAGTTTCGATGAAGTGCACATAGGATCGTGGTAAGATTTTTAGCGTGATAACCACCATATCCTCTTCTTCCATCTTGCGACCAATGGCCTCCAATTGATCGCGAATGTCTTTGATCTTCATGAGATGATCTTGCAAAGACATCTTGTCATCCATCATAATGGAGAACAAGTGAACAACATATTTTTAAGGAAGAACGCTTTGCCCTTGTTTGATGTCTCATGTAGATTCTTCAAATGTGTCCAAATCTCTGTAGCAATCTTGCTAGATGGTACTTCTGGAAGCATCTCATCGGTGACAAATAACTTGAGAAGCATAACCGCCTCTCGATTACTTCCATCAAATTTGTCTTTTTCCTTTCCCGCAATTGTGGGACATGTGTCTCTACCAAGGACAATCTAATTTAGACATCGGTACTAAAAAATGGTGAGCATCCTCTGTTTCTAGGTATTGTAGTTTTTACCATTGAATCTCTGGCTACTTTCCAACATGATGTTGGTCAAAGACACCATCCCTCCCGTTTCCCAAAGGCACAAAAAACGAGGTCAAAGTTGAACTTCAATTTTTTATGGCAGAAAAAGTCTAATTTTTTTGTTAAAAGCTAGTCAAACCCTAGGAAATTTGTCACATATCCCTAGGCACATTGCTATTGCAAATCCCAAGGCTGAAAACCCTAGGCATAGGAGGCATGATTTTAAAAAAATCGTCAAAAAAGGGCCACTTTAGAAATCACGATTTTATCAGCATTTGGAAAAAATTCTGCAAAAACCCACGATTTTCCGGATTGCGATCGTAAAAACTCCTCAGAAAAGACGTCTAGAAATCTATTTGTAGAAAAAAATCGTCAAAAAAGCGAAACACTAGACGCAATCTGCAAAAAGTTGTCTCAGAAAAATCCAGATTAGACTCTCGAAAATCAGAAATTGTGTACCCTAGCTGTGATTCTACAAAAAGAGCCGCGATTTTACACGATGTAGTCACACGGTTTCTTGAGGAACAAATCTGTGATTTTTAGAGGAAAAAACCTAGCATGAATTTCAGTAAGTATAGGGCCTGGAAATCCGATGAAATCACCTAGAAATAGATCTCAATTTGAGAAAAAACCCACGTAAAAAACTGTTGAAAATATTTTCCAAAATTTTCAGGTAAAAAAGCCACAAATTTAATCAGAAAAATTCGCCAAAAAATTTCCTCTACTTTGATACCATGAAATGGTAATTGATTGAATTAGAAAGGAGAAGAATACTCCTTACATAAGAAATTACAAAATGATGTTTCTAAATCAGAAACAATCGATAACAAAAGTAATAAAAAAATGTTGCTAAAACTAACTGAAAGCAAACTTAACTATGATGACCATTATATGCTAAATATAACTATGATAGAAGATGAAGCTATCAAGTTTGCTATTCTTCATTTGGATGGTACAGCACATGAATGGTGGCATCATGGGCTAATCACACAAGGACATGTAGTGTGGTGACATATGCTGATTTCACACAAAGGCTCATAGAAAGGTTTAATAGGAAAGTTATCTAGGTGCATTTCAAGGAGTTGACATGCTTGAGATAACATGGTTTCGTGGAGGATTATATAGCAGAATTTCAATGAGTTTTAGTCCTAGTGCCAGATATTATGGAAAGGAGACTTATGGTTTTGTTTATTGAGGGGTTATTCAAGTCATTTCGAGGATTGGTTACGAATTTTGAGCTTACATCTATGCAAGAGGCTATTCAGAGGGCCTCAAGCTTGGAGGATACCACAACTAAGAACAAGTCCTATTCTAGGAATGCACTATCAAGACAACATAGGAGACCTTTCAGTAAGAATTTCCGACAGCCCAAGACACTACCTCCTAAACTGAGTAAGATGGTAGAATCTAAGAACAAGCTTAAGTTGTGTTTCACATGTAGAGAGCCATTGGAGCTAGGACATATATGCTTGGGAAAGGGATAGGTACACTACATTGAGGTAGTATCCGATTAAGATTCAGAAGTGGAGGTGTTTGAGCCTGAGATTGCCTTGGATGAGGTTGAACATGAAGAGAAGGTGGGAGGACATGCCATCAATGACAAACTTGCAATACTTTAAGGAGCACCTTTATATCATCCTCTTCAAGTTAGAGGAGTCTTATAGGGACGTAGGGTGATGGTGTTGACCCACTTAATTGATTAGGGGTTGGTGACCAAAATGTGTTTGAGGACAAAGGGTTTTGAGGGGTTTAATGTTACAACGGTTGGTGGTTTTACTATTCTCTGCAACCGAAGGATTCAATAGATGCAATAGACACTAGGAGGTATTCAAATGCTAGATGTTTTAAATGTGATTGGCATTGGTGAGATGGATTTGGTCTTGGGAGTGCAATGGTTGCACTCAGAGAATACTCACAAAATATCAAACATTAGAGTTGAAATTCAAGGCTGATGGGAAGGAGGTAGTTCCTTGTGGCCTATCCAATGAGGGTCCTGTTGTGACCTATTTCACACATCGCCCCGTTGCAAATGGGGACCCCCTTCTTTTTGCTTTTTGGGTTTTTGCCTTGGTAGCGCAACTGCTTATCACCATTTATTTACAATGAAGAGTTAGAGTTTTGTAGAAATCATCTGAGCCAAGTAGAGAATTCGAGCCCATATCAGTGCCTAGATGTCATGGAAGTACTTAGAAGGACCGGTAGACGAGGAACACCATTGCTTTGAGTCAATTCTGACACTTCCTATTTTTTAGGGATTCTGCTTTTTTGCTTTTCGACATTTTTAGGCCATTCTAGAGTTCCTATTTTTTAGGGATGCTTTTTGCTTTTTTCTATTTTTGGAAAGTTTCTATTTTGGGAAAAGTTTCTGTTTTGAGGTTCCATTGAACATGAGGTCAAAGTCCACCCAAAAATGTCAATGGCAAGAAGGCTAGCAAGTCCGCCCAGCAACATGCAAGGAAAAAAATGGCATGAACATGATGAAGTCCGCCCAGCACAAAGAAAAAAATGTCCGGCCAAGTAGGAAGTCCGCCAAGAAAAAACTCAAAAATTGGCTAAGTGTTGATACCTTGGGGAGAAAAAAACTTCAAAAATTGGCTAAGTGTTGAGAATAAATTTTCGAAAATTGGCTAAGCGTTGAGAATAAGTTTTCAAAATTTGGTTAAGTGTCAAGAAAATTCTCTAAGCAATGAGCAGCTTCGCCCAACATGGCCAACCAATCATGAAGTTCGCCAAGGCTAAATTGAAGATGTCCAAGTCCACCCTTGGACAAGGCAAGGCTAAAGTGCGCCAATGTCAAGGAGAGGCTGAAGTCTGCCCAACTTTGGGAGAGGAAATTTTTCTAAGGCATGGATAAAAAAAATATGCCTAGAGAGAGAGGGGATCAAGCTAGCATGAAATTCACTCCTCGGCATGATGGAATAAAATTCTTTGGCACGGAAGGAAGAGTGTATGGCAAGGCAAACACGAAGTCCGCCCAACTCAACATGAAATAAATTTCTAAGGCATGGACATAAATGCAAAATGGTAGAGAAACCTCCAAGTCTGTCCAACCCAGAAGGAGAGAGAAAATTTGAAAATTTTGACTAAGTCGGATGTTTGGTTAAGTATAAAGTACGCCACAGGAAAGGAAGTGTCTAAGCATTGGCAAAGTTCACCCAAAGCAATGGCAGGCACAAGGCAAAGTCCGCCTTCCAAAAGGGAAGCATGTCCAAGCATTGGTGAAGTCCGCCATGAAGATGTCCAGCCACAAGATCAAGTACTCTTAGAGGAAAATGCATCTTGTCCAGCCAGCTTCAAAGTCTGCCTTGTCCAAGAGAAGATGAAGTCTGCCTGATAGCAAGATGGGAATAGCACAAGGAAGACAAACTCCGCCTTAACAAATGAGCAAAGTGGTGCAACAACTATGAAGTCCGCCAAGGAAAACTCATAAAATTGGCTAAATGTGGAATTTTCCTACAATAAAAGGATCAAATTTTGACTAAGTGTTGGAAAGAAAACAAAAAAAAATGAAGAGGAATAAGGAGGAAATGAATAAAATTCTTGCCCAAGGATGGAGTCTGCCCTACTTAGCACAAGCCAAACTTGAAATTAAAGACAAATCCACAGGCAAAGTTCATTCGAGCATAAAGATGGCCAAAATCTTGGCTAAGTGTTGAATGGTCCACATGAAGGTGTTACAAGACGAAATTGAATAGCCAAAATTTGGCTAAGTATGGGAACTACTTCACAGAGAAAGTTCCAATTTCCTCCATTTTGGCGAGAGCACAGGAGAGCTCTTCTCCAAATTCAAGGCACTTGAAGGAATTTCAAAGCAATCAGGAAGGAAAAGTTCAATAACTGCTCCAAGGGAAGACTTCCAGATTCTGATGCAAGTGAGAAGAAGAAATCAAAATCCCGAAGGAAATCCAAGATCACAGCTAGGAAGGAATAAACACAAAGGACAAAGTCATCGGCAAAGGAAGATAAATCTATGGGAAAAGAACAAGGAGACCAAGGAGGACATCCAACACGTTGAGGTGGCACCTCGTCATCTTCGAAACCAATCAAATTGTTCCAAGTCAACATGTCTACGTTCAATGAACCTAGCTTATCCATGGAATTGGTTTATATTTAGCAAAAAGGACAAGTGTCCCAAAATGTAATTTTCTTATTGGTCGAGAGGTAGTTAATTGTGACAAGCCCTAATTAGGGTTTTATTTTGTAATCTCGACCGTTGATTCGAAATCAATCTTGGCCATTGAATTGTAATCGGGGAGCCTATAAATTGAGCTCGCCCCCTCATTTGTAATTTGTGAAGTGAGTAATATGAAATTGTTGTGTTAGACCATTTTCGTTAATAAAAGCTCTTATGCATGATTTGCTTTGAATCACTTTTATTTTCAAGTGGTGTGCAAGGTTACATATCTCCTTCAACACTTAGATTAGAATTAGAGTAGAATTTTATTTGAATGTTTGTTAAATGAATGATAGATCTGATAGTGGTGACTGGTGAAATCTAGTTCATACTTTCTTTGGATAGATGATTTGTATCCAATGCGTAAAGTTAGCTTGAGCTCTTAAATTGTGGATGCTTAACTTCAGTCTTATTCTGGACATGAAAATCATAATCACACCCCTAGAAGATTGCACCCACTTTGCGTAGTTGTCCCAAGGAGGCGAAACAAAGTGTGGTTCCTTGTTTCACCCAATCATCGCCGTCTCTTGAATTCTTAAGATTAGATTAGCACTCCTAAACCCTTATCTATTTTTACATTTTTTTTGGAAACCCTAAAATTGAGAAAACCCAAAAAGAAAGAGCCCTCAATGTCAAAACCGTCTAAGTCCTTAGCTTGCAAATAAATTCTAACGTAAGTCCCCTTGTGATTACCAGCAAATCACAACGCCCATTGATCTTATCCATACGTCAAGACCTGACAAAAGAAACCTTGGAATCACCATATGATCTTCTCGCAATCTTAGCATACGCGGTGATTTTTCAAGAGAGGATAGAGTGTCTTTGGGCATTTTATTCTGTGTTCGGTGGGTATTAAAACGCACACCAACATGTCCCATAGTTGTTTCAGCTAAGAGAATGGAGGGGGTTTTTCGTAGGGACCAAGTAGCTTGGGCTATAGAGTGTTTGATTGCAGATATGGGGCCATCCAAGGATGTGAGGTCTTATCATGTTGACATTAAGTCCATCTTGGATAAACATAACATGGTGTTCAATGAAATTCTTGTAGGTTTACCACCGAATAGGGATTTGTAGTTAGCAAAGTTAGTATATTAGTTTTACTTCTAATTGGAATAGTTAGTTCTCAAATGTAAAAGTCGAAAGTTGCAAATGGTTGGTAGTTCTCTGTAAATGTTGTCTACTTTATATACTCCTATTGTAATCAAGAATGGGGACTGCATGTATAAAATTTCCTTGAACAAACTTATGTAAATTATGAATGAAATATATCGATACATCCTTGTATAATTGCTGTTATGAGTCCTAATAGTTCCTATATTTATTATATTGTTTACTCTATGATAATTGAATAAGTAGAACTAAACAGTAAATATTTGGCACCGTTGCTTATAAGAATCTTGATAGAATATGAAGGTGGAGAAAATGGCAATATAAATGAGGCAATCGGTAGAGGAACTAGTACAAGACAACGAAGAAAGAGAAGACAATCTCACACAAGATCTTGTGAACTTGAGGGACATATCCATCAAGGAGCATGTTCAAAGGGAATTCGACTGGAGATAGATCCCTTAGGAAGTGATTTGGAACAATTTACAAGTAAATGACAAAGTAGACCATCTTTTGGACCAATTACCAAGACTCCTTGCATACCACTTTATCATTCTAGAAGATCTTCGTGTAAAGAAAGAACAAGAACAACATCAACAAATACTACAATGATACGAGAAAAGAAACCGAAGGGAAGAAGAGGAATGTCATACCGACCAATGATGCTACTAAAAAATTAATGCCCCGATATTCGAATGAGGACAGAAAGAGATCACAAAGCAGTCATGAACCATTAGAGGAAAAAGTTAGAAGGGCCCTAAGAATAAAGGAACAAATAGAACGAAGAAGACTGAAGGGAATAATCGAGGAAACTAAGGGGTTTTTGATTGAAAACTCGAGCCCATCTAGGAGTAAAGGCCTATGTCATAGTCAAGAAGAAAAAACAACATTTATAACCAGAGAATATATGAAGGGAGTGTGGAAGGAAATAACAAAACATCTATCGCTCCTTGACGAAGTGTACATAGATCTTGCTGACCAAGCCGAAAAACCATCCGTACCATCAATGTTGGATGAAGAGGAAGGGGAGGGAGAGCCTATAAACATACCGATAGAAACGTATGAAAACATACACCGTATGGAAGAACTCTTACTTATAAAAGAGCCAAGAATCATAGAAATTGAGCCTAAAACCCCCATATGAAGGGAGCATAGACAAGATCTCGAGGGTAATTTGAGTGTGACGAATGCTGAGGAAGGACGAGTAGGGGATTCATATGGAGCCGAGAGTGGAAGAGAAGCATTGACATGTATAAATCAAAACTCTCCAGCCATGTTCCAGCCACAAAGGGCACACTAGGGAAGAATGGTGACTCCCCAACAAGTTCAAATGTCAAGAGGCACAAACTTTTGAAGGTCACAGTAAATGGATCAGAGGATCTCATATGACATTGTAAAACGTTGGAAACAATAAGGGTGGCTAATGGCTAGGACAATAGGGCCTACTAGTCGAGAGAATTCCGAACAAATGATACAATGTCGCAAATGTAATGAATGGGGACAATTCATTAGAGAATGTTAAAATGATCAAAACAAGGTTGGAATGCCATGCAAGTGGTGTGGTCTAGGCAATCATGAAGACACATATTGTCCAAAATAAAAATGGAGTATTAACATGATAGAAGTGGAAGGACAAGATGAGGCAACTTTGGCCGTTACCAGAGCACAAAATAAGAGGGCTATATATCCAGACCTTCGTACAAAGAAAGAAAGACTTTGAGAAGCAAAGGTGTAAGTGGAGCAAGCTATGGCAAAGGAACAAAGGGGTTCCAATGAAACAAGTACTTCCACATGATTTGAATTTGATAAAAATATTATGAGGTAGGTGTTACAAACCACTATACCTATAAGAATGACAAACCTTTTACAAAGTATGCCACGACTGAGAGTGGCAATTAAAACATAGTAGGAGACAACCAAAATAAAAAACAAGCATGTACAAACACAAACATAATAATAGAACCCCCACCGCATGGAGAGCAAGTCATTGATCCGATGTTGTTGGCAATAAACATGGGGAAGAAACTAGCCGTTGTGCATATGTAGATCTTGGGGAAAACCTTGACAAATACAATTGTGGATGGAGGATCAAGAGTAAATGTATTGCCAAAAGATACATGGAAATATTTCGGGAAACCAACCCTCTGACCACTGACCTTCCAACTGGTAGGAGCAGATTAACACGGAATCAAACCATTAGGGATACTGATGGCACAAAAGGTAATGGTTGGGACTCAACAATTCTTGCTAAATTTCTTGGTTATCCCCTTAGAGAAGAAAGCTTATGATGTACTATTGGGGAGAGGATGGCTAATAGAAATTAAGGCGAATCACAATTGGAAGAGGAACACCATCTCAATAGAGAATAAAGGAAGAAAGTACATCATTGACTTGTGAAACCAAGCACTTAGTGAGGAGGTTGCTTCTTCCAATTCAAAGTCGGAGTGAGGAGAAACATTGGCAGAAGAAGTGAGAGGTTTCATGGAGCCAAATGATGAAGAAGGTGTATTGACCTCCAATACTATTCAAAAGACGAGACAAGTTCCTTAACCAGACTTTTTCATTGGCAATTGGAGGATTATGAATTATTCCAAAAAGATTGCAATATGGTATAGATTGGGGAGATTGAAGAGGAAGAAAATGATTAGGTGACAATAAGCCATATGTTCCCTCTAAAATATGAGCACAAAGAGGGAGTTGCTAAACTAGATGACATACCAACCCATAATTTCAAACAAGATAAGATAATAAAGTACAAAGAACCAATGACGAGGAAATTAAACTTAGGGGGGAGGGTAGTCCCCAAGCAATCATGGTAGGAAATGACTAGGATCCAATGCTCAAAGCTATCACATTCAAAAAATTGATGGAGTATGAGGAAATCTTCACATGGACATACAAAGATCTGAAGGGCATACCACCAGAGCTTTGTGTACACAGAACTCCCTTGATACTAGGAGTGCAACTCGTACTACAAAAATGATCATACAGAATGAATAAGAATTACGTAGCGAAAGTCCAAGAGGAAATCCAAAAGATGCTAGAAGTGGGCATAATCTTCAAAGTAGAGACCAATGATTGGGTCTCTCCGATAATAATATCATTGAAGAAAGAATCTAAGCAAATCCAGATATGTGTGGATTTCAAAAGCCTCAATGCAGAGACTATCAAGGACTCATTTCCAATCCCTTTTACTAATTCAATCCTTGAGGAAGTTGCGGGTCATGAAATATACTTATCATGGATGACTTTTCAGGGTATAATCAAGTGAGTATTGTAGAGGAAGACAAGCTAAAAAACACATTTATGGTGGAGGATGAAGTTTATGCATATAATTGGATGTTGTTTGGACTATGTCATGCTCTAGCTACCTTCCAAAGGACAATTCTACACATCTTTGACAAGATGTCAGTGGGAAATTTTAAAGCATTCTTTGATGATTGGTCGATCTACAGTGACCAAGAAACCCACTTGAAGGCTCTTGTTGAATGCATGGAATGATGAAGATCTGCATGATTGTCTCTGGATCCAAAGAAATGGCAATTTATGATTACTCAGACACAGTTTGTAAAGCGGGATTAAGGATTGACCCAAATAAAATAAGGGTAATTGTGCAAATGGAAACACCACAGAATGTTATGGGAGTTAAGTCATTCATGGGCCATGTGGGCTATTATCGACGATTCATAGAGAACTTTGCTCAATTTTCCTACCCGTTGGATATGCTTCTGAGGAAAAGCCAAATATTTTAGGTACATGTCGATGCATCAAACTTTACAATGTGAGCAACATTAGCACGAGTGGGACCACAAGGGCTGGATCATTTAGTGTTCTTCGCCAGTCGATTATTATCAAAGATAGAATGCAACTATAGTGCAATGGGAAGGGAAGCATTAGGAATGGTCTACTTTGTGTAGAAGTTTTGACATTATCTCTTGGCAACACCCTTCACATTCTATATGGATCACCAGGCCTTAATGTACGTAGTTAATAAACCAATCATCCAAGGATGGGTAAGCAAATGTTTATTATTACTTCAAGAATTCACATTCACCATCATTGTACAACTAGGAAAGAGTCACGTGATAGCAAACCGATTGTAAAGGATAAAGTTAGGTAAACCACTAGAAGGCGTGAATGAAGATTTCCTAGATGTACACTTGTTCTAGATAGCAACATTGCCTCCCTAGTATGAGCACTTTGGAGAGTACCTATCTACGTCAACTTTTCTTACAAAGATGCCACTTGGTGAAAGAAGAAAGTTATCCCTCAAAAGCAAAACATTCCAACTCATCAATGAATTGCTGTTCAAAATGGGATTTGATGATGTTCTTAGAAGATGTGTCATGCAAGAAGAAATTAAAGGCGTACTCAAAGAAGCACATGAAGGACTGGCAAGAGGCCACATGCAACCAAATGCCACAATGAGAAAAATTCTTTTGGCTAGTCTATGGTGGTTGACACTACACATGGACACACAAGAATGGGTAGTTGGATGTGACACCTATCAAAGGATAGGGAAACCATAGACTATATGCCACTCGCGATCACAACCACAAGAGCTTTTTGAGAGGTGGGGATTGGATTTTATTGGCCTACTCAAGGTTAGCTAATTACATAGGTGTAGATACAATGTTGTGGCCACTAAGTACTTAACCAAATGGGTAGAAGCTAGAGAACTACTAGAGAACATAACACTCAACACAACGAGATTTATCTTTGAACAAATTGACACCAGTTATGGCATTCCTATTCAAATCACTAGCGATAGAGGAGGCCATTTGGTGAATCATGTCATATGCCTGATGATGACCGAGTTTTGAATGTTTCACACCCTCTCAAGCCTGTATTATCCAAGAGCAAATGGGTAGGCCGAATCAACAAACAAAGTACTCATTTTTGTCATTCAGAAATCAAGTGGTATTGAAGAAATAGATTGAGAGGAAAAATTACCAATTATGTTATGGGCCTATTGAATGACGTACAAAGTAACTACGAGACACACACCTTTTCAATTGATGTATGGCTAGGAAGTGCTAGTCCCTATCGAGTACATGGTACCAAGCCTAAGGATTGCAGTGGAGAACCGACTAGGTGATACCAAAAGTCTAAAAGAAAGACTTACAATTAATCAAGCTCGATGAAAGAAGAGTGCTAGCACAATGCACAATGGAGGCAAAATAGTGACAAAAGTATTGGCATGACCAACATCTCCAGAGATTGAATTTCCAACCTGACCAATTAGTTTTAAAGTACAATGGTCGTAACAAAATAAAATTGGATAAGTTCAAGGTAATGTGGTTGGGGCCCTTTAAAATAAGAGAAGTATCAGAGAATGGAGCGCCATAAAACAAAAAGCTTGGACAATACCTTGACTCCTAAACTGCTGTCCTTCTAGGCTTATATTTTAAAAACCACTTTTAACAATGCCTTATAGGTTGATTTCTGAGCACCAACTCAAGGAGCACCAATTCCTTCTCTGTTTACTGAAAATACAATGATACAGAGGGTCTCTCTGTTTCTTTCTTTTCCCACAAGTGCCTCTTAACGGACAATACCAACAATTCTCAAAGTTCAAGAATGAACTTCCAGAATTCTAGCCAATATCTCATCTTGAGACAGCTTGTTATCGAACTTATATTTCAAATTTTCAATCTCAAAATCAAAACATGTCTTCCTGTGTAGACAATACAATAGCTGTAATTTTCTCACTGGTTTTCTTAGTCATTTCTCATAGTCCTGAAAACAGTTATCTTTTCCTCTGTTTTTCTCTTACAAATATGTCTTGATTACATTTCAAAAATTACAACCCAAAAAACATGTCTTTGTTTTCAAACAACAGAGGTAATTTTTAATGTACCCAACTTCTGTCGAATCTTGTTGCCAGGTATTACAGTGATTCAAAGAAGTACTCAACATAGAGGATTGCTTCTGATAGAATGGTCAAGGAAAATGTATTTTGAGAAAGAAGACTCTGAACCCTGTCCACTCAAGGAGCCTGCACAGACAATACTTTCTGAAAAAAAGAAACAATATAATGCATGCACCATCAAAATATCCTTGAATACCACTGCAACAAAATGTAACCGAACCCATATGATTGTGCACCCAGTGACCAAGAGCAAATACCACATAATCCATGAAGAAGAATGACATAATTTTCAGAATGCATGATTACCCATTAACCGAAAAACACAACCCTTCACTGCAGAACCAAAAATAGAAAATGATATTCTATCTGGGTATCAAATTCACTTTAGGTAACCGAAATCTTGTCATCTTTGTATGAAAAACAATCAAGCATTTTTTAATTTCGAAACAAAGAGTAGTAACTGCCTTTTTAAACTGAAATCTTTCTTCAAAAATGGAATGATAATACCTGTTCGAATTTGTAATGCTGCAACTGAAAATACCAGATGAGTTTGAAAAAGAACTTGGCTGGAGAAAAACTTTCGAACTTTCTTCCAAGCTCATGCCATCCTTACCAACTTTGTCATAGCTCTCATAGAAGGCAGAGTAACGTTTGCCAGATTGAATGCAACAAGAGAGAAAAAGCAGAGTAATGGTTGAGACTCAACACCCATGGCGGTGGCAGTGATGCTAGGGTTTCAAACCCACAAGCTTGTGAAACACAACAAGAATGCCCTAGCTTTCCTTTGCAAAGCAATCGATGACTTTTCCAAAACATAATACCATTTCAAGTCCGCGGCTTCATGCATTTTGACTTAATCAAATTCATCCATGCAAAAGACCGACATCATAATTAAAAACATTACCATGTAATTTCCTTGTTTTTCTAACATGCTGATTACCCTAACCACCAAGGCATTATTGCTAAGGGTTGATGTCAGTCACTTTCCAAGTGACTTGACACTTATTTCCTCATACCTGTTGTCGGCCTTAAGGCGTGATGAAATATCAAACATAAGACCCGATACATATATGACTTTTATTCAAAGCCATTTGCTATGTTATAAAGCCCGATTCCATGCTAAGAGAGGTTCAATTTATTGACCTTTCAATGATAACCATACAAGGCCCGATACATATGACTCCCTTTAAAGTCATTTGCAAATGAATGTAAGCCAAAAATAATGCATCAAATCAGCATTACAAGAATTTCCATGATATTGCCATGTTAATACCTTTTCCTAAAAAAGATGCCAATTGATATCAACTTATCATATTCCCATGCAAAGAATATCAAATGTTTAAGGAAACTCGATAGGGTTTTCTTAATATTAAATGCCAACTCCAAATATGATTCCAAAAACCAAGTTGTCAATAAGCATTACCTATATGAGGCTGAAAAGAAAACATAACTATGATGTTGTTCAGAACCTTATCAATGCCATGTAACCACATAAATTTGAACATGCCAATACCATATAAACCTGTAGATCACCTTAGCACAGTATAGCTCAAAATGTCAAACCTGTCAAACTAGAACTATACCACCTGAACATAGAATCATAATCCTGTAAACAAGATGCCTCGTAATCTGCACATGGAGTCAAGAGATTAGTACCATCAAAACCATCATCACAATACCGAAGCCAAAACCAAGTATGTTAAGACAGAATATAAACATGAGTGCCAACTATCTGAATATAAACTGTGCAACAGATAATCAATCACCAAGATGCTAATCTGAAACATAATTTTGACATCAAGGACAAATACCAAAAGAGAAGTTCAACAGACTCTTCCTTGCGTACGGTCTTTAGATGGACCTCATCGGGTATATAGGTTCAGTTAGGGGAGGAGGCCAAACATGCACGCTAAAAATGAAAACATATAGATGCATTGGGTGAAGTAGAGGATAACAATGAGGAAGAGTATGAATTTGACATCTACTTCGGGCACTACACTTAGGGACATTCCTTGAGTCGAAGTTATTTCTATAATTGTCGGAGCCATAGTAGGGGCTCACTACCTAGTTGCACGATATCTTCCCATTGTGGAGACCATTTCCGTAGTCAACGACATTCTTGTTTTCCCATCGTAGAGACCATTTCCATAGTCAGTGACATTCTCGTTGCACCAATTCTGATTGACTTCCCAATTGACTTATGTTGTACCTAATCCAAAAAATTTGCTTCATTAAGGCATTTTGCTTAAAATGGTCTAAACCTTGTGAAAATGATGTCAAATGTAGTTTTTGGGCAATTCAAGTATGGACTTTGAGTCAATGTCATGCCACAGAGATACTGGCAAAATTTGAAAAAATTGAAAATTAGGGTTTCAGAACTCTATTTTTAGGTCAAAACCCTAAAAATTGAAACTTGTCAAAATTGACTGAAATTTGTTTTGATTGGTTTATTTTGCTTTACGATCACAGTGGTGAAGTCAATTTCAGTTAAGACTTAGTTTAAGCCTGGTGGGTAGTTTTCGTTTTTCAAGTGAGAAGTTAGGTTTTCTAAACTCATCAATGGCAGATGGCCAGGTACTAGGTGTCGACAGCTAAACTCAAAACGCTTCGATGATGTTTCTATGGAAAGTTTCGTCTAAAAAGTTATTTCGTCTCGGAGGAGATTTTCAATGAGGTAAAATACTGTAAAATTGGTTAAGTCTGGATTGAAAAAGCGCCACTCTGAGCTAGGGGCGCCCATCATTCTGGAAGCTTTATTCAACTTTTTGTGACTTGTCTCTACCAAGATGACTTCTCCAGATTCCTGATAGCTTCGCAATGAGCTAGCCAACCAGTCCAATGAAGGAGTAAATCGCCTGAAACCGGAGATTCAATGCAGAACGAAGAAAATGCAAAAGTGATTAACACTGAGGTCAAAAGCGCCCCTAGAGGCTAGGGGCGCCCATCTTTTTGAGACTTCAGATAAAGTCTTTTGATCAAGTGACACCCAGGAAGTTTGTTTCCATTTTTGGTCCAGCTTCGCGACGCATCTGTCAGCAAGTGAATCTAAGTTGCCGTGTTGCCATCATCAGTGGTCAAATTTGAGGTTTCAGACTTGATCAAGGACTGTTCAGAAAGGACAAAAGCGCCCCTAGAGGCCAGGGGCACCCAAGGTTTTTACGCCTTTAATGGAATCTATTTGATGATTTTGGATACTCGTCTCGTTCGTGTTAGCTCCAGCTTTCCGTTGCCTGTCTCAGCCAAGTCAGAAGATGTCTTGGCAGTCTGCAGCCAGAAGTTTAGTAGTTTTTGGTTAATTACAGAAATGGCTGACACTGTTGGGAAAAGCACCCCTGGCCTCGATTTAGGAAGGTTAAATGATGTTTATATACAAAGTGCTCTCCAGGAGTCCTTTGCTCAGAACTCAGCCTGCTCCGCAGTGAGCCAATTAGCATGTTCTGAAGTTTTGTCAAATGTCGGGAAACGTCAAGTGAAATATAGTCAAGTTATCAATGAAATGATGAAAATGCCTGAAAATATTCTAACACCGAGGTCAAAAGCGCCCCTGGAGGCTAGGGGCGCCCATCTTTTTGAAACCTCAGATTTGTAAATTTTGGATTATCACCTCAAGGAATCTTCTTGTCAGATTTGGTCCTGCTCTTCGATGGAACTGTCAGCCAGTTGATCTGACGTGACAGTCAATCAGAATCAGTGATCGAACGTGAGCTTCATTTGAGGTTTCTGGATTCAAATTTTCAGAAAAATGTCTAAGTATGGAAGGATGCCTAAAGTCAAAGGTTGACTTTTTAAAATTCAAAAATAGAAGTGTGCATGAGAGGAGTTTTCAATTTACTAAATTTAGATCTTCAGTTGAACTCTTTTCAAGTCGACTTCTAATAAATCTATTTTTGGTCATAACTGGCTAAGATTAGATTGCATGTATCAGTTAACTGAGTTTTTCAAAGTGGCGCCTAATTAGGGTTTATGGTACAGCTAGTTAACTGAGTTTGAAGACAAATATAGGTCATGCGTGAGTTTTGAAGCACCAGTTGTACTTCAAGCGCCATTTCCAATGCTTAGTATGCATTTCACACACCTTAGAAGATATTTTTCTATATTTTTACTAATGGCGTCCATTATTCTTCATCAGAGTTGACATGAAACATCTTTTCTTGAGCATAGAATTGATCTGAAGGTGCTACAGGTGTCAGATTTCAGTGTTCTTCGTAGCTACAGATTCAGATTGTTCAAGGGAAGATTATTTCAGACTTCGTTTTCCATTTGCATGCAGGTTTTATCAGTTCTACTTCAAGCATAGGCGAATTTTTACAAAAGAAGAGAGAAAACAAACAAATAAAAAACTTCTATTCTTCTGTCTTATTTTCCTCTATTCTCGTCTTAGATTTTCTTCGCATGTCAAAGAAAACGGCAGAATCTTCAGAAAAACATCATCTGGGTTCGAGCATTTCAACATCAATGACAATACCCATGTCTTAGATTATTTTGTGAAAATTGCTCCGCTGCCTCTTTTCTAGAGCACTGTGCTTTTTTCAAGGATTTTCTTTGCATGTGGGCCTAAATCACGTTTTTTCGCAAATCTGTCGATCTGGGTTGTCTTAGGATTCATTTCTACACAAAACCCATGTTCCAGATTTTCGCAGGAAAAATTGCCCCTAGTGCCCCTAACTGCCAGTTCAAATCTCAACCGAAAACCTTTTGCATGCAAGCCTAAATCCCATTTTTTCGCAATTCTAACATTCTGGGTTGTATTAGAGTTTGATTCTACACAAAACCCATATCTTAGAATTTGTTCGAAAAAATTCACTTCCCCTTGCTATTTTTAGCCTATCCTCGAGCTTTTTCAGTTTTTCCAAAGTTGTCCAAACATACCCGACTTTACAGTCAAAAGTCTAGTTTTTAAGAATGCAGTATAATCCCATAGACTATAAGGCCAAACAGGTCTTTCTTCATAACTTTCTGAAAACTACCGATACCGACTTAAGTCATGTTTTTCTCATCGTCAATCTGAACTCATTGAAGGGTATCAGCAGTACTACAATTAAAAATCTTGAACGTTCATGTATATTTGCAGCGGCATCCATTCCTATTTCAGTCTTTGATCTCAAGTTCGTACTTGCTTGTGTCAAGCATTATGACTCATCTACCAAACAAATCAGATCGACAGATGGAAGGATTATTTGTAGCCTTAAGCCGAGGGATGTAGAAAAATGTTTTTCTATTCCTCCACGTTCAGATCATTTCGCTGTATCCATTTCAGATTGTGACAGAACATGGGAAGAGGACAAGGATAGATCACAGAAGAAAGTAGCTCAACGATGGTTGAAAATTCAGAATACCAACATGCCAAGGAAGATTGCACGTGGGGATTTCAAGGACGAGATTGCTATTTTGATAACTTTCCTTAACCGGTTAGCAGGTTTTGAAGACGCAAGCGTTTTCCGAACATGGATGTTCTACCTCATCTCACGAGTTATTGATAAGAAAGAAACATTTGACTGGGCCATGTTTATCAGCGAGTGTCTTCACCAGCAGATTACAGTGTTCCTAAAGATTCACGAATTCCACATGGTGACTTTTTTGGTTTACTTAGTTGCATTTCAAGGCAACTTTAAATTATTAAAGACCGATGGAGTTCTAGGTGTTCAGCAAGTGTACGAATACTACCCTCAGTTGGAGTTTTCGAAAGCTGAACAGGACTTTACAGCAGTGAATGATCACTTTCTTATGAGGACAGTTAGAAATTTAGATAACAAGATGCATGTGAGGATTTCTACAAAGGCACAATCAGCAATGGAGAGTTGGGCAGATTGGTATATCCAATTCCCTACTTTCACATATATTCGTGTATATGGATATACATGAGAGCCTCTGATGCTACCGAGGTACCCATCGGATAAGGTTCTTTTCATGGAGTTCATGAGACAGGCATATGAGGTTCACACTTTTCTTCGTAATCGACGTAAGCTAGCTTTCACCTTTTTGTTTGAGTTAGGTATTTACAAATGCAAAACAGTTGCCGATTGCAAGTTAATGGCACACGAGTTAGAAAAACTTTAGCTTGAGTGTTTTCCTCAGAAGCGTGCCTATGATCTGTTGGGTCATTATTCAGCAAGGTTGGAGCGAAATGTTTCACATTCAGTAGCGCTTGAGGACTTTTGGGTCAATTGTGAGGATGAATTTGAGGTGCGCCGTCGTCATTATTGTAGGCTTACTGTTCCACAAATTGCTGACTTCTTGTCAGAGGATGTGGAAGGTTTGTCTGATGATGATGGCGAGATACTTCTTCATTCATTCATTAGAGACCAAGTTGCTCGCTAGCCACTTCGCCAACCTGATTGGTATGTCGCAGTGAATACTTCAGTGAAAGACTTATCCAGGTCTGTTATCAAAACCACCATGTACTTCCTTGAGAGCAAGCGGAAGTGAAGGGTGATCCCAGTTACAGAGCCGCTAGCAGTGGTGGTTTCTTCTTTACTTTCTACTTCTAGGGCTAAACCTCGAGTCAAGGTTACTATGAAGCCGCCTGAAGGGGTTAAGATGGGAATTAATTCAAAAGGAAAAAGCATCACCAAAAGGAAACAGGTTGAGAAAGAGCCAACACTTCCAGTTGTAGATACAGTACTTTCAGAGCCAGTTATTTCATTGGAACCAGTAATTTAGGCTGAGGCCGGTTTGTCATCTCCAGGTTCACCTTTTTCACCACAGTCGTCTCCCATAGATATTGATTCGGAGCCTGAGTCTCCGATACATGAGACCTTCATACCAGTGGATCCGCCAACAGTTGATACAGTAGAAACGGCTTCACCTCGAGAGGATAATCCTTATTCATCTTGGCTCGAGAAGTCATTGGGAAGAGAGAGGCGTATGCCTTCATATAATCTTGATTTATCTGAGTTTGGTGAGCCCTATCAGAACAGGTTGAATAAGAGGGCCAGAAAGCAGATAAATATTGAGAAGAATCTTGAGGCAAAGATCGTCATAGAGGTTGCTACTCCTCTAGAAGGAAAGTACTTGGATGAAGTTGATGTTGGTGATTTTACCTTCGTCAAAACTAATCTGGGGAAGAGTACTCGACACACCGACGTGAATCTATTCAGAGTCGTCGCGAGTAATCTGGAGGAACGCGTCATGAAGGATGGTGAGGATAAGGCAGTTTTCAAGGCTGAAATCAGACAACTCCGCATATATATCTCGAGTTTGCTTCATGGTAGCGAGGGGCAAGCACCTTTACTCCCACAATTTCGAGAGACCGCCGCAGATCAACGAAGATTCAACACTTGGTTAATTGAGGAAAGCTGTTGGATACCTGGATTGAAGACTTTATCATTGCTGGTCAACACCTCCTCATAGAGCTATATCAGTTGAGGGTTGACGCACATAGTCTTCGCCAGAGAATTCAGGAGCTCGAGATTGTCATAGCCGAGCGTAAGCTGAAGGACCTGATTTTGATATCACAGCTTGCAGGAATCTATGACGCCATTGAAGCAAATGGAGATCAAAAGAAGGTTTTCATTTGGAGAGAGTTGTATCTTTGCAGGGTGGAGACATATGACAGGATTGCTGCTAAGATGAACATGCTTCAAGAAAAGGTTGTTGCAGCTCTTCGTTTCATCAGCGAGTACATCACTATCATCCTCAAACCAATGGACAAATGAAAATTGTGAACAAATGGATAGAGGGTTATTTGAGAAACTATGTTACAAGGAAGCAAAACAACATGGGTCAAGTGGCTGCACCTTTTGGAATATTGCTACAATTCTACTCATCACATTTATAGGTGTGACTCCTTTCAAAACACTGTATGGTTATGATGCTATTTCATTCATGGATTTGATTTTTTCGGATAGTAGAGTATTGGGGGCTAGAGATTTCAATTAACAAAGCTTTAGACATTGTGAATTCACTCAAAGAAAACCTACAACCATCCCAAAACCAACAAAATTTTTATGCTGATCGCCATCGAATTGAAAGGTTTTTTTTTATGCAGGAGACATGGTATTCTTAAGGTTACAGGCCTATAGACAACCACGTAGAGTATTATTAATCTGGCGTGCTTTATCCGGAACCCTTGGACCATCACATAGAATAGTACAACAATCTTAAAGTACTCACAATAAGATTCGCTTCTTCCTATTGACTCCTTTGATTCCTAGTCAACTCTAAGTGTATGGCACTATCTTATAAAGTAGTGGTTAATATTGGAGGGTTGAGAATCATTTATTGGGTATACGGCTTCTTTAATAAAGCTACAACTGAAGTGAAGGAAGCATTGGCGGCATAGACTATGAAATAGAAGGCGGCTTCAATAATTAAAACTTGCGATAGTCTTTTAAGTTATCACGACTAGCCTTGGTGCCTTCCAGTCTCACTCATTACCTTGGTCATACGCAGCTACCAAAATATAGCCGACCTCAATCAATAAAATATACCCCTTTTACAATAGACAATGAATAACATATTGGTCCAGCCACATGAGTTGTATGGCAGCCACTTTGGGTATGGTGGCTTAGGAAATATGTAGCTTCTTTCAATACTCTCATGCTAGGGGAAAGACATCCAACTCCTTAATACTGAACATTGCCCTCCTGCACTCAAGTTTAAAATAATATAATCAATCTTCCACAAAACCTTGAAATGGAATGGCTGTCTTTATTAGTTGACATCAATACATATTGATTCATTTATTTCCCTGTTTCTACAAATCCATATAATTTCTGAAATTTGTCTCTACAAAAGACTTTACAAATTTCGATAACCTCCACTATTAATTCCAATGCCAAATTTGAGTGATTCTGCCAATACAAGCTAGGGTGGGTAATCTCACCACCAAAACTGATCTTCTTTAAGAGGGTTTTCATCCTCCAAAAGGCTGTGGTGAACTCTGTTCAACCAACAATTACTTGATCTCAAAGCAAAAAACAAGCATAAATAAAAAATGAACTCTAGAAATACTTTTATTTCCTCTTTTGTAACTCCGCACCGCCTTTTCTTGAAATCCTCCTTAATTCTTTTAAAGAATTAATCCTTATTTCACCCAAAAGTGACAATAATTTAATTAACTTTTTTTGCCAGCACTTTAGTCACTTTTGCTCACATTTAAAATAATTAATTTAAGTTGCCTTTTTGATTTATGCTTTTTTAACAACTTAAAAATTAATTATTTAATTAATAAATATTTCCCACACAACCAACTGGAAACGCGAAAAATATAGAACCCAATTAGGAGTGATATCTGAAGGTGCCAGGATGGAAAAAATCATTGGAAACATCAAACAACCCCTTTGGTGATCACCACAATACCCGAAACTAAATACGATGCTGACGTAACCAAAAACAGGGACATTACATTTTGTAGCTATATTTGTTTTTTCAAAAAGTATATTTTTTTCAAAAAATTGAGTGTTTTTTAAGGTGCTGATTTTTGCCAAGTACTCTTTAAGTTTGAGTTTGCGAACTATGGTTGAGATGATGCATGTAGAAGGGAAAGATATTGAAGATATCTATTAGATAACATCATGCACAATTGATGGCATCTAACCTAATTTTGAGGGCTCTCTTTAATGGTATAGCACATTTGAAGCAAACTTTGGCAATTGGCAAGTGGTTGATGACCATGAATTTGTGTGAAAAATGTGTGCAACATTTCACCATCTTGTGTGATGTGTACTTTCCATTTCTATGTTGTCTCCGAAAGTGCATGATTTCCCCATGAAATTTGTTAGGGTACCAAAAAAGCAATGTGCCATGATATTAGTAAGAGCTTTAAGCATGTGCATCAACCTTGTTGCATCATAGCCATGCCATACTTCAATGAGATTGACAATCCTATTGAGTACTACAACAAAATGGAGCAATTCTTCCCCAAAGAGCTTGCTTGTTTCACCACCATTCCATACACACTTCAACATATTCATAATCGGTGGTGGGTTAGACATCAATCTTTAACCAACACTCGAAAATGCTCCACACATTGTTTCTCTTTCAATTTCTTGCATCTAGAGTGCAACACGCTCTTTGCTACACTGGAAAGACCTCTGCTAGGTTGCATGTTGCAATGTGTGAGGGTATTTAGGGCCCAATTGTGTCAAAACTGCTGGTCAATTACATTGATGCATAGATTTGCAAATACTTTAGGTGGCTTTGCACTCCCTCAGTATGCGTAGAACAAATTTTGTTGGGAGACATCTTTGGGTCAACTAAAGGAAGACCTTGTGCACACTTTTAGCTTTATGAATCCCACTATTGGACTTGATTGGACACTTAACAATATGAAATTTGTGCTTTTTAGTAACCAACTCAAATATGTTAGTGTGGTTCATGCATTAATTAGTGGTAAGGACTTGGGGACCAGGCCTTTAGTTGCTTCTAGGCGGAATACCAGTGGCACCTCAATGTCTTATTCAATAATGCAAAAGGAGGAACTAATAGAGAATGATGCATTGTGCAACTTTCAACTTATTGCCAGTGAAGGGGAGGATGTTGTCAAAGATGTAGAAGCTGAGAAGAATGCTTACTAGAATGGGCCCCTCAAGGCAATTGAAGTCAACATTGGTGTTGATGAAGTGCCAACAATTGCTACAATTGGGATTATAGATGCTCTTGTGTAGGTAATTTGACTCTTGCATGAATATGCAAATTTATTTCCAAATGGGTACCATGAGATGAAGGGCCTACGTCCATCCTTGGGAAAAATGTGGATTTGCCTCAAGATACCATTAGTTCCATATTGAAGAAGAAGATAATGGGAAGACAATTTTTTCTATAGAGTGGGACAACTTTGACTACAATGTTATGTAATTTGGTCTCAAGAATGTGCTTGCAGCATTTCCACACATTGTGGTAAACACTTTTAAAAACTTTATCCATGAATATCTAGAGGTGTTTACTTATCTAGATATGCAATCACTTAAGCATAATAAACTGGTTTTTACATTCATGATTAATTCATATGAGAATAGCAAAGTATTTTAAAAGATATACAATGGTTTCTTTTATTCATTCAATGCTCTTATAAAAAATGGGGAAGGGAATACTTTTCCAACACTATATCTTTTCCCGACTACAGAAGAACTATATAAACTTGATGATAGTTGTTGAGGAATTCCAGCCATCGACAACTACTCAAAACTAATTCAATCAATTGACAAGGCATAACCATTCTCACCAACTAAAAGTACAACACAACTAATATATAAATTATAACTAATATGCATTTTATTCTATCTACATCAATCCCCCCCAAAAAAGTCATCTTCCAGATGACAAAAATTAGATTAAACAATCATGATTGAAGGGCCAAGTTAGGAGATGTCCTTGGTAATGTAGACATTGAAGAGGTAGGGGTTGAGCGTTGAGAAGCAATTGTGCACAATTTGTAGACTTCCTTTGTTCTTTGTTTCAAATGGTGAGATGCCAAGAGTTCCCTCGCCCAAGAAGTTTTAACCATCTATATTGCCTCCATGAGTTGAGCTTTCGCCTTCTCGTTGGCAAGTCTGAATTCAACAATTTCCTTATCCTTATCAACAATTTCCTTGTCTTTGTTATCCACCTTAGCCTTTTCCAATTATGTGAGCTAGGTCTGCTATGCAAGTTGTGCTTGGAATTGAAGACTTTGGTCATCCAATTTTTCTCTTAATTTCTTGGAAATATGTTTGGATTCATCAATTTGTACCCCAACTGAGCATTGTGTTACCATTTTAGTCTATAGTATGAGGTACACATAGTAAAATCTATACTCAATAGAATATAATGCATCCAAAACTTGCCATCCAAACCACCAAAAGAAGGGGGCATCTGAATAGGAATCCTCTAATGCTTCATTTTAGGTGTCCTTGTGGTAGGCCATCCATGAGAAAAATATTCTAATGAACTCTTCATGGCACTTACCCTCAACAAAGTGTTGAATTCGTTGAGCCTCTTGTAGAACCAAAGGAGTGAGAGTGTTGCCCTACTTTGGTGCAATATGAGGAACCTGACACATGATGTGTGCCATTGGTTCTAAGTCTTGAATATATTGCTAAATGGTAACAACGGGATCACTGGAATCTAGTTTGTAAATCTGAATGACGATGTCATCGTCGTCACTATGGACTAGGCTATGTGACTCATCATGCAATTGTTGAACAATTTCTTCATGTAATTGTTGAGGACTTCCCTCTTACTGAAGAATAGGGAGTGGTTGAGTATTTTGTTCTAATTGTTGCTTTGTTTTCTATGTAGGGGTCAAGGGAGGATACTCTATGATGTCAATGGGACCCCCCAATAAAGTCAACCACTTGTATACATGTTGTGAGTCTTCCTTGGATAATTCTACATGTGGTGTTTGGAGGAGGTTTTACAAGTGTGGTGCTAGAAGGAGATGTTATTTCTACAATTTCAACTTCCACATCCCCTTCACTATCACCTTCCTTAATGGGTTTTTCTTCTTCAGAAGATGATTCAACCTATGTATTTTTATTTTTTCTTGTATTGGTCTTGGTTTCCTCTCCTTTGCTTGCCATGACTTGTAAACCCAAAGACTTCCATTTGAGGATACAGGGCTGAGAAGGCTCATATTTGGTGTTTGACTAAAATTTACCAGCTACCATTTATGGTATCTGCGTACAAAATTTCATCTAGAAACAATGCAATTGCATGTTCTGTCATGTAGAAAGCTTTGTGCTTCAAAGATAAGAACTCTTGTATTCTTTGTAATGTCCCCTTTTACACGAGCATCAGAGTTGGGGGATTAGCCTATTTTCTTGACCCTTGTAGGCTAATAGTTTTGGATAGAGGGTTTCTTGGATGGGCACTTGGTCGTCATTTTGTAGTGTGGATCTCCGGAGTATGGTGACAGGCTGAATTGTGGCTTTTGGCACGATACTGTGCTTAAATTTATGATACTCACCTTTTATTTCAAAAGGAAGGGGTCACTTTATATTTTGCAGTTACTATTCATTCATAAAGTGAAAAAAGAAATAACTTAAGTGAATAGTGCTCATTTTAATGAATAGTGTTTTCAATGTGAAATTATAAATATCAAGAGAGAAAGTTTGACCCTCTTCATGAATAGATGATTTTAGCTTGATGAACTTGGAAGTGTGGTTTTGGAGGAAGAAGGAGACTAGGGTTTCTTGATTTCTTGCAGTGGGTAAGCCTGGTGGGGCTTTGTTCTTCGTATTTGAGCTGCTTGAGGGTGTGAAATACCACCTTAAAGTTGCTGGTCAGTTTTTGGTGGCTTCTTTTGGAGACACAAGTTGCTGTTTGCAGATTTTTCGAGCATTTTCTGAGAGGGCTTTGGCAGCCATAGTCTCTATTGATGTTTATACCGGAGCTGTTCGCTTTTGAGAAGTCTTTGGAGCTGTTTTGGAAAGCTACAGCCAGCCGCACTTTAATGAGGGTTTGTATCAGCCAAAGAAAAAGAAACGCCGCTCTTTGGTGGCTGCTATCTTTCCTAAAGGGGGCGCCCTTATCCTAGAAGTCATCCCATGCTGGTTTTTGGTGGGAGAAGTTCGTTATTCGAGAGTTGTGTGCACTTCTTTGGGGGCGGGTACTGTAGCAAGTCACTATTCACAGTGCTTGTATGGCTGTAAGTAAAAATTATGGTATAAGATGTATCTTTCAAAATCTGATGTAAGCCAACTATTTTATGTGATCTATTATGTAATGAAGGAAACATCTTTGGCTCTTAAATTGAGTAATTACTTGAGTTATTTTCAGTAGATTAGGTTATTAGAAGTTTTTCATTGTTTGCATATGCTTCGTGGTACCATTTTAACATTATTGGCAAACAAACTCAAAGACAAGAAAGAGACTATCAAACTAAAACAAAATCAGATCTATGAACACAGTGAAAACAAATCAGCAGAGTGTTGGTACACTACATTCTTACTGATAGTAGTTCTATCTAGCTAGAAATTTATCCCTTGCTTGGCTCAACCATGTATGTAGTCATTCAAACAATAATTTATGAAGCCTGTGTAGCTCCCATTAACTAGCTTTTAACAAGATCTAGAATGCATGTCCACTCATGATTCGCTAGATTATCCTTTTGGAGACCTCTATTTTCCTTGCTTTAGATATTTGCTTGTTCTTGATTTGTGAGGTTGTCCCTACTTCTTTTTGGATTTAATAGAAATGAGTTGTGGGTGTCAATATTGACATCCTTGAACATGGGATGCCAAATACTCAAAAAAAATCAGCACGAGTGCATGTGATACTAACTTCTGAATCCATGTATTGTATTGTGGGTTTTTGTTCTTTATTATAATTTGATATCATTCTTATTTAAATAAGGTTCAAACTCTCAAATTAAAATAAGGGACTTGTATCATTTTCTCTACCTAAGCCGCTGAAACCAAGGCAGCTTTGAGCAGGAGGTCTTCTAGATTATTTACCCACCATGACCAACATTCTATAGATGTAAGGCTCTCCTAAGTGAGAGATTCTATAGTTTTAATTCCCTTCATTTGTGGTTCTCTTTGTTTCCCCTTTCCTTTCGTTCTTTTCAACATACCATGTTTATTAAAAAAGGCTCAAACTCTTGGAATTTAAAATAAGGGACTTGTATCATTTTTTCTACTTGAACAGAAACTAAGATAGCTATGAGTAGGTAATCTTCTTGATTATTTACTAGCCATGACCTACATTCCATAGATGTAAGGCTCTCCTAGGTGATAAATTTAGTGGTGCATTCCCTTCATTTGTGGTTCTCTCTATTGCCCCTTTCCTTTCATTCTATTTATCAATGCTTTCCCTTGTGTGCCACTATCTTTTTCAAGGGCTTTGTCTATAGCTGTTTTAAGGTTTTTGGTCTATGTGTCGAGGAGCCACCTATTAATTCACTATTTGATGCTATCTTCTTCCCTTTTCCTACCATGATCTCTACTTGTAGTTGTTGAACTTCTTGAACTCCAAAGTCTCTGAATAAATGTGCTGCTAACTATAGCTTTAATTGATTTAAAAATCTCAAAGCTCAAACAAGTAGTTGTTCGAACTAATTTTGAATACTTGCCCCTTATGTCATATTGTTGACGTTGACTATAGAAGATGTATGCAAAAAAAAAGTTGTTCTATGCAATAAAAATTTACTAACCTTTTTGGTAGGCAATTGAAGTTGATAAACTATATAGTCCATAAAAGACCAATTCCTTTTAGCAAAATTTTGAATGTAATTCAATTTTTGTTTGAACCAAAGCTACATAGGAAGTTGTACATTGGTTTGTAGTAGGGGTGTACAATAGAGCAAGAATATCCAATCATCAAAGGCTATTTTAGTAACTCAAACTGGGCAGTATTGGCCCAACTCCTCAATTGTATGGTTGCAACAATAAATGCACATTGTATGGTGAATACTAAACATTTGTTGAATTCAAACCATATGGTGGTGGTGGAAAGATAAAACCATATGGTAATGGCATTGGATTTAGACAATTTCCCAATCATTAGACTTTGTATGGCAACGACATGGTCAATTTCCTTTGTAAATCGTATGGTGGAAGAGTTCTCAGGTTGTATGGTGGTGAATTTTTTTTTAGGTTGTATTGTAAGATACTAACTTCATACAACAATTTAGTGATAACACAAGGAAGCCATATGTTGAGTGCTAAAATGGGTCACATAGTATAGAGAATAATGACTAGTGCTAGTCATACAATGAACAACTTGAATGATTCAAGTCATACAATGATAAAATTGATTCGGACCATATGGTGGATGTGACCAATTTAAGTCATATAGTTAGGAGGTTTACAGTGGTGGGAATGAAGGAGCATATGGTGTAAATAGGAGAATAGGGTCGTATGAAATTGGGACACCAAGTAACAGGCCATGTGGTTGCTATATGCATCTTCTCTTTTTATTTTTTAATATATTTCTCTCCTCCCCTTCCAATATTTTTATTTTCACTATTATTTTTTCCAATACAAACTTTTCTCCTTTCAATTTTTAATTTATCTCTCATCTAATACTA
Source organism: Sequoiadendron giganteum (assembly GCA_007115665.2). Taxonomy (NCBI): domain Eukaryota; kingdom Viridiplantae; phylum Streptophyta; class Pinopsida; order Cupressales; family Cupressaceae; genus Sequoiadendron; species Sequoiadendron giganteum. The sequence continues at coordinate 158,841,055 of CM021102.1, forward strand.
TTCTTTCCCTTTTTCCCTTATTTTCTTTTTCCCTTGAGTTCAAATTTCTAATTGACCTCCATTTTATGTCGACTCATGCGGTATGCATATGGCCCTTTGTAACACTCATTAGCACAACATGTATCTGTGAACTGGAAATTTTTTTTTCAACAGTATTAATTTGAGTCTATTAAACTTGACCCTTCTGGCTATGGGTACTAGGTTATTGCTTCGTCTTGTATAGGTGGATTTGCTAGAGGATTATGTACTATTTCACAAACTCCAAATGGTTGTGGTGTAGAGGAAATTGTTAAATGAAGTCTTTCTCTAGTCTCTTGGACAACTTGGCTATATCTTGGTCATTCTACCACGAGCAAGCATTCTGCCATAAACATTGGATGCAGACCTGAAGGACCTTCTTTCAAAAGTAGGAATGGGTATCTATCAAATAAAATTTTGTATTTCTTTGTGAGATCATCTAAATCTTCAAGTCTGTCATTTCTAGAAAGTTGACCAAGGTTAACATCTCCCAAAGGGAGGTCAAAGCAAACATACCTAGAGAGCAAGACGAAATATGGCGAGTGTATACGCCATTTACCATATATATATAATCAATTTTGCAAGTAGACCGAAAAAACATTTAGTTAATTATGAATGTGTACTTGGTATTGCACTTCCACCAATCTCTTTCTCCTTGCCCATAGTTTTTTCACTTAATTCTTCATTTTTCGCACTCTTCTAGCCTATTATATTCACTATTACCTAGGCCTTTTGCCTTATAAATTTTTAGTTTGGAATTGTTTAAAACATTTTTTATCATGGTTCCATCTAAATTTTCTAGCTTTATTGACCCATTTGCTAATATTTCTTTGATTTTGAATGGTTCTAACCACATGAATTTAAACAAACTTGGTTTAATTTCATTGTGACCATTGTATTTTAGTACTCATTGTCTAGACTTAAAGTTCATTCTTCAAAGGTGTTTGTCGTGTCATCTTTTTCTCCTTTTGTGCATTACTTCAATTGTCCATTGTGCCATAATTGTTCATTCATCTAGCTTGTTTAAGTGAAGGAGTTTTTCTTTGAGACTTTCATTGTCACCCAATCTATCTTCTATAGAGATCCTTAGATTGGGTACCATGCATTCCATATATGATCACCTCTTGATTGTACATTAGTTGAAAAGGTGTATGTCAAGTAGCTATCTTAAATGTTGTTTGATAGGCCAGTTGTACTCTTGGCAAACGTTCCTCCCAATTTGTATCTTCGATCGTGCATGATTTATGAATAACTGAGATATGTACCTTATTCGTTGATTCTACTTGGCCATTTTTTCTCAGGTAATATGTGCTAGAGAGAGTATGGAAGATCCTGAATTTGCTTATCAATATTTAGATTACATGGTTGACGAAATTACCTCTTATGTCACTTGTTATTTGTATTGAAATTCCGAACCTTGTAACTATTTGCTCGTAGATAACATGTGTTGTACTTAATGTTGTATTATCTGATAAGGCTCGTGCTTTTGCCTACTTTGTCAGGTACTCTATTGCCACTACATTGTATGCGCGTCTATGTAGTTGATTGACCTATTGGTGGTTGTTTTTATTAACCCCCGATTCTAAAGTTCTTACCATGTTGTGACTAATTTGAGTCAAGGATTGGAAAGGCCAACGTAAAAGGGGATTTTAGCCTTGGATACACTTGGAGCCCAAAGATCTTTTAGAGGATAAATAGTCAAGGTTTAAAATGAATCCCACAAAATATGACTATTTTTAGCTATAGTTGCTAGTTTTTGTGCGAGATCACTTTTAATCTATAGATCTCTTCTTTAGGCAGCTAGGTTGGAAGATATAGCTAAGAATAGGTCCTTGGTCATAAACCCCTTGAGATATATTTAGGAAAATAACATACCCATCATTAACCTAATAGATTACATTGCACAACAGTCCTCCAAGGTTTTAGCAATCATAGGATTACAACAGATTTAATAGAAATCTATATCATTCGCTTGTGCACAATGGTCGATCAAATAAAGCTAAAAGAAATAAAATGTTATGATTTTCTTATTTTTTAATGGGTGAGGATGGTCTGCGTTCAAGGTTGATTGGTGCACAATCCTGTAACAAAGTCAAATCCAAATGAAACCCTAATAGCAAAGCAAGCCCTAACTCTTAGATGAGTTTAATGTTCTTGGCTCTACCTTGTAGAGCTTAAACCCTTAAATGCCCCTTTTTACCCAACAGTGTACCTCTACTTATTAATCCTAAAGTGGTTAAGAGTTTCATGTGTTAACTCAAAAAGATTTTTGCTTTGGCATGCAGCTGGACAAAAGCAAAATGGTTTTACAACACCACTTGAATGCAAACTAACACAAATTAACACAAAGAACAACAAATGTGAACTCAAGGATTCCTTGAATCACCAAAATCTCTTAAATAACACATGAGATAGAATACATTGCAAAGACAAAGATATATTGATTTTTTGAGACATTTACATTGCCATTACAAAATATTAGATGAAGTCGATAATCTAGATTACACGCATTTACACAAGTTATAATGCAATTTTGAGATCGACTCAAATGAGATTTTTCCCTTATAGATGCAAAAAACCAAATTGCTTTTAATGAATCACAAAAACCCTTAGATAGAATTGGAACTAGGGCACAAAAATGTGGTCAGATGAGTGTGCAAGACTAAACCACACCACTATCATTACCATGTACATCCTCCAACTTTGAAAGTGCTACCCTAAGGTTGAAGAACACACCAACAATCTTCGAAAATCCAATCATGACCTATGATTAAATTGCTCACCAACTCGTGTTCAAATTTGTGCACAAAAAGCAAGAAATGATTTGTGAAATGTGCTGCAAAATCATCCCAAAAGATTAAGATATTGACCATTTCCAGAAAAATATCACCTACAAAAATTCTCATGGCCATGGTGTCCATGTCATCAAATCCATGCCTATCCAAACATAAAGAATGATTTTAGGGTTTTTCCTATCAAGTGTAGGGCCAAATTGTGCCATAAATCAAACTCTAACTTCTTACAACCATTTGCTTGCGAAAATTGCTCAAATCCTGCTCTCATCTTCTCAAGTAGTGAAAAACAAAATTTTCAATTGAGTACTTTTTATGATATGTTGGGTCCTTTTCGACGACCATGTGACCTCTCAAGTTGATCTAGTGAGTTATAGAGGTAACTGATAGAAAAGAGTTGGGATTGTTAAACTTCAAAGTTCAAGAAGAACTCACGCCAAAAACCTATGGTTGGGCTTGTCAAAGTTCAGAGTTGGTTAGGAAGTCATGCTAGAATGGGATGTGGGTAGGGGGAAGTTCGAAGGGGAAACCTTGACAAGAAGAAAGCTTTCAGGATGTCAAGGTTGGAGGAACTGAGTACTATATCCAGGGTTGGCCTAAGTCTAACTTTGATGTGTTGACGTGCCTTTTGTGACAGCGCCAGCACAGAATAAAGTTGCCCAACGGTCACTCTATTCTCTCTTGATCAAAGTGTCCCACATGCTAAGATTGCTTGAAAGTTCATGTGTTCGACTCCAAGGTTCCTTTTATCGCGAATAGACTCAGTTGGTTGATGTGTTTTGCTGGTTATTTCAAGGGGACTTATGTAGTTGTTCAATTCCGTGAAGCAATTAGGACATGAATGATTTGGCGATATTGTTCTGGTATCTAGGCTGACTCGGAAAATGCAGAATTAAGAGGGGATAGGGATAGGGATTCTACAGATCTACTTCTAAAAGGGGTGGAGGACGAAGATCGACTTAAACAATCTTCAAACCAAACTTCGCTGTGTCTTCTTTCGAACAACTCCGACAAAGTTGGTGCAATCTTCAAAGGATGAGAAAATGTTCAAACTATGACACAACACGTTCATACCGTCAACACGACGCATACAAACACATGAACCATAATCGAAGTTAAGTGCTGATACTCCAGTTGACCACGCAAGGCGAACTTACCATCAGCAAGTCCGCTAGTGGTATGGACGAGAAGACTTGCTCAAATCACAACGCCACACTCCACAGCTAACAACTACTTGCATGAAATAAAACTATTCTTTACTCTATCTTACCTTTGAATTGGAGTATCTTAACAAGCCTCGTTTGAAGCTAATTTCACAATAGAAGATAGAACCATCAAACAATGATAAATCTTTATATTATGAGAGTGTTCACAACAACTTCTTACAAAGTCCTCAATGGGAAAACTTCCTTTCCTCCTCAATCTAAACTAACTTCTAAGCTCTACTCTCTAACTTCTATCTCCAATACTCTCTAGCTCTGATCTATCTCTGATTCTAATTCTAATTATTACAAATGAGGGGGGATGCCCTTTTTATAATAAGTCCAATTCAGTGGACGGTTCAGATCAAATTACAATGAAGGGCTCAGATCGAGCCACCTATGCCCTGATTAGGGTTTCTGCCCTAAAAACCGCCACAGAGAGGCAAATGAATGTACGTAATATTTTCCTCCACTTCAGAATCATAATGAGCAATTAATGCCCACTACCATCATCAAGAAGATCCTCATCCATGAGAGCGTTCCCATTGGCCTTCTCCCGGATAGCAAACTCGATCAACCGGGCCAATACCGCTTCAACCCCCTGTGTAGAGATCGGCGGAATATGGTTGAGCTGGAACTCCAAGACTGCTACCGTCTGTCCGTGTCTGATGCAAGATTTCTTCCATGTCACTAAGGCGTCCTGGGTATGCTGAATTATACTAGAGAACGTGGAGACATTCTCAAAGTCATCCAGGACAAGTGACCTTGCAGCTGAGAAGAATGGAGGCAGTCTACCCTTCAAACCATCAGCAGTTATCTCCTCTGGGACCAACTTTCTAGCAAATATGGCTTCTAATGTATCGAGGACTCCCCCCAAGATGTTGCCCATTGCCTTCTTCACTTTAGCTGAATCTGCCCTTGCTGCGTCGTGAAATCCACGGCCTGTGACCACCGAGGAGTACCAACTGGTGAAATCGTACCTATCACCTCTCTGAATTACACCTCCATCCACTAAGGTTTCTAGAGGTACATGCATTAAAGCCCCCAAACGAAGTACAGTCTTCGTTTGATAGATGCGAGTATCACCCCAAGCCTGATCTACTATATCCATTCGTGCCAAAATATTTGAGGCCTGTCGATAAGCATCGGCAAGGTCCTCCATGAATTTTCCTGTCTCAGTATGAACACGGCTAACCCGCTTGTCTGCCTCCGTTTCCATTTTCTTTAAATCCTCTAAGGCAACAATTGACTCGTTCGGAAGCTCCGATGGACGTTCCACTGCCGGGTCCGCTGGTTCACCTGGACGTGCTAGATTCTGCATATATCCTATCAAGGTTTTGTGCTCCTTCTTCAATTTCTTATACTTCCCCTCCGTGCGGAGCAACTGATCCTTCAATGCCTGATAGGAGTTATCGAACTACTCGATAACTTGGGCTCCCGTAGGACG